>PGTU02000004.1:9293192-9359806 GCA_002896215.2 Cicer echinospermum
TTATTTTGTTAAGAGAAAGATGGATCTATGCGCTATGTGTAGACTTGACAGTTGAATAAAGTATAAGAATCTATTACCCCGATTGATGAGTGTTTGACAACTTCAATAGCTCAATGTTTTTCTAAGATTATCGCGGTCGGGGTATCACCAGTTGAAGATTAAGAGGGACGACATAACGAAGACAGCTTTCCGCACGCGTATGGACATTATGAATTTCCTGGTTATGTCTTGTCGGGCTTACTAATGCCCCAGCATGCTTTCATGATTTGATGAATCGCGTTTTTAAACATTCTTGGTTCAATTTGTGATTGTGTTTATTCGATGACATCCTTGTTTATTCCCAGAGTAAAGAAGAACACGAGCGACATTTAATGTGGTGGTTTTGCAAACCTTAAAGAGATAAACAATTATATGTCAAATTCTCAAAATGTCAGTTTTGGCTGGATAGTGTGGCATTTTTAGGACATGTTGTGTTCTAAGGATGGAATAAGCGTAGATCCAAGTAAGGTGGAAGCATCCAGAATTGGCCTAGACCTACCACAGTGAAGGAGATTTCAGAGTTTTCTTGGCTTAGCTGGCTATATCGACGTTTTGTGAAGGATTTCTCGAATTTGCATCTTCGTTGACTAGGTTGACCCAGAAGAAAGTTGAGTTCCGATGGACTGATGCATGTGAGGAAGCTTTCAAAATTGAAGGGGTACTTGACGTCAGCACCTATTTTAGCATTACCTATAGGTGGTGAAAGTTAGCAGTTTATTGTGATGCTTCTAGAGTTGGTCTCGGTTGTGTACTTATGCAACAGGTAAAGTTAATTGCATAGCATCTAGACAACTCAAGAGGCATGAAGTGAACTATCCCACACATGATTTGGAAATGGCTGCAGTTGTCTTTGCTCTTAAGATTTGGAGGCACTATCTATATGGTGAAACTTGTGAGATTTATACCGATCATAAAAGTTTAAGTATATCTTTCAGCAGCGAGACTTAAATTTAAGACAAAGAAGATGAATGGAACTTTTGAAAGATATGATTGCACAATCTTTATATCACCCAGGGAAGGAAATGTTGTTTGCAGATGCCTTGAGTAGGAAATCCATGGGCAGTCTTGCTCATATAGCAAAGTAAAGAGGCCAATAGTTAAAGAATTTCAAAGAAGTTGTTGAAAGTGGAATTCACATTAGGTTATTTTTAGCCCACGTACAAATTCGTTCAACCATAGTTGATGATATCAAGGAAGCTCAAAGTCAAGACCATACTTGGTGAATATGGTAAATAATGTTTAGAATGGTAAAAATTTCAGACTTTTCAGTTGATTCTGATGGTGTGCTGAGATTGAAGGCTCGACTGTGTGTTCCAAATGTTGGTGGCTTAAGGAGGAAAATTTAGAGGAGGCTCATCATTCTTCTTATACTATTCACAGGTTCCTAATAAAATGTATCAAGACTTGAGAGAATTGTATTGGTGGGAAGGGATGAAGAGAGACGTAGCAGATTTTGTCTTCAGGTGCTTAGTGTGTCACAAGTAAGGCTGAGCACCAAAAGCTTGCGGATTACTTCAACTGTTGAAATACCTGAATGGAGTGGGAAGCATCGCTATGGATTTTTGTCACAGGGTTACCACGAACTCAAAAGGGTTATGACTCGGTGTGGGTGATTATGACTCTTTTGCATGGTGTACCGGTGTCTATTATTTCTGACCGTGGGGCTCAATTTACCGCTCATTTTGGAAGTCGTTCAAACTTCATTAAGGACTCGTTTTAAGCTTAGCACCCGCTTTTCATCTCCAACAGATGGTCAATCTGAAAGACTATACAAATATTGGAAGATATGCTACGTGCTTGTGTTCTGGATCTCGGGGTAGTTGGGATCAACATTTGCCCTTGATGGAATTTGCATACATAATAGTTATCAATCTAGTAATCAGATGCTCCGTTCGAGGCTTTGTTACGGAGACGGTGCAGGTCTCGTAGGGTGGTTTTGAAGTTGGTGAAGCAGAATTAGTCGGTCCAGAATGATTCAAGATGTCGTTGAAAAAGTTAAATTGATTCGGGATCGCTTAGTGACAGCTCAAAGTAGGCAAAAATCTTATTCTGATAAGAGGTGTCGTCCCTTAGAGTTCTCAGTGGAGAACATGTAATCTTACAAGTTTCACCAATGAAAAGAGTGTTGCGGTTTGGTAAAAAGGGGGAAACTAAGCCAAGGTTCATTGGACATTTGAAGTTTTAGAGAGAGTCGGACCAGTAGCGTATCGCTTGGCACTTCCACCGGATCTCTCGGGAGTTCATCCAGTTTTTCATATTTCGATGCTTCAAAGTATCTTTCACAACCCTTCTCATGTGATTAATCATGAAGACATACAATTAGATGAGAGTTTTATCATACGTTGAGCATTCGATAGCCATATTAGATCGTCAGTGAGACGTTTACGCTCAAAAGATATTGTTCGGTAAAAGTTCTTTGGCGTGGTCATCAGGTGAAGAAACCACTTGGGAACCGAAGAAATCTTCGTGCAAAGTATCAACACTTATGTTGAAACTCAAGGATAGTTGTATTTATTAATTAAATAAAAAGTAAATAAAATCGAGGCGAATTTTTATAAGGGGAAGAGATGTTACGCCATTAATATATATATATATATATATATATATATATAATATATATTTATATATATATTATAATATAATAATATTAATAATAATTAAATAAACAAAACTCTTGCCACTCATCCCATTCTTTTTCAAATTCATTTTCCCATTTGCTCTCTCTCTCTTCCTCTCGGCAGAGCAACCCTCTCCTCTCCTTCATTTTTTTTGTTTTTTTCTTTCATTCTTTTATTTCCCTTCTCATTGCTTATTCTCATTCTATTACTCAAACCCTCATCCTTAAAAGAGATTTAACATCCCACAAGCTTAATTTCTCAACTCCTACAAATTCTTTTTGGTTGGATTTTTGGTTAGGGTTTGTGTTCTAAGGAAGGAAAAGGTACCCATCTCTTGAAAGTGGCTTATGAGACTCATTGAGGTAAATGCACAACTCTAATCCTAGTATGATTCATAGAAAAATGTAGTTTGTTTAAAAATCTTATTTTTTGTGTTTAGGGTATATTTAAACGATTTTTAGGGTTCCTAGAGTTAGCTAAACTTTAGAATAATTTTTCTAAAGTCTTGGAAATATTTTTGATACTCAGATTTGTCAGTTGATACCCTGCCAGCTACTCTGAGAGTTGTTGGAGAGCAAACTTAGACGATTCTCCATAACTTGTGAGTTGACAGACGATCATCGTCATATATTTTTATACTGCTATTATTATTATTTTACTTGTTTTATATATTAAAGTATTTATTGAAAAATTTGGGAAACACAACCTTTTGAATTTTATCTCGATTTCATCAATTATTTAATTTAACGGTCGTTGTTATATAATATGTTATTAATTCGATTTACGTATGATTTAAAGTATTTAAATCTTGAATTTGTTATGCGATTGAATATGTTTTTCACGAATTTCGATGAAATGATTTTAAATGCGCATTTTGGGAAATCGATGTTATTGTTATTAAATCGTTAACTGCGTTAGGTGCACCTAGTTACCACGTGTTGATTAGGGAGAGTTAACCGTTACATGGAGTCGGCCTTACGAGAGAGGTCATCCGTAGGAGGAGAGGGCTATCAACGAGATGTAAGCTCCTAATTGATAGGTGCTGATTGCGTTGCGGGATTGAGGGGAGAGGGCATTCGTTAGATGGAGTCGCCCTAAGGGAAAGGCCACCCTTAGGAGGAAAGGGCTATCAATGCGATAAAGCCGCCTCTTGGTTCTAAAAATTTGTATTGTTATTTTGTTGATTTTTATAATGATTTTAAGGTTGTTCATTTTGATTTCGTTTCGTTATTCACTGGATTTTTAATATTTCTGCCAAGCGATTAAATAGTCATTCGTGCCTTTTGTGTTTCCCTTCTAATTGATGGTGGTTGTTGTCTCCTCACTAAGTCTTTGTGACTTACCCCTTTATGTTGCTTATTTTTTCAGATTCGCAAGCAGCTGAGTAGGAATCTATTATTTGATTCAAGTCTCAACAAACTTTTTTTTTGGTAGGCCTCTTTGATCGAGGACCCATTTTGTAACATTTGTTGAGTCTATGTAATTACAGCTATTTGGATTCTAGAAGTCTATTTAGTTTTTTTGAGAAGCGTATTAAGCAATTTGATTATGTTATTTGAATTTTGACTGGATTGAAAGTTGAACAGGATTTTACAAATTTGGAAATGTTGAAATTACAGAGGATCTCTGTCGAAATTTCGAGAAAAAGCATATATATTTTTTAAACGATTAAAGAGCGATTTACATAAGATACTACTATTCAAGACCAGTGATTGACGTCACATAAGCCATTTTCAGTGATTGGGTGTTATTTGCCAAACAACCCGAGACTAAATTCAGGTGGATCACCTCCATCACATGTTAGTTCCATAATTCAGACGGCGAGTGATTGAAGAAATTAAGTCCATTTCTTACCATTTTTATTTTTATGAATGTTATTCGTTATTTGGTAGGAAGAGGGAAAATGTTAGTTGCAACAATCGATCAAACTCTGTAGTCTGTATTCTTGCACAAACTTATCCGGTGTCCTACCCCAGAAAACATTCAGAATTTAAAGTCTGATGTGCAGCAGCCAATTCGTGTGTTCAGTTTTATTTTAGTGAAAATTTATTTTTGATTAAATTTGATTTTATTTAAAAGGAGTTGGAGGTAAAATGATTTATGTTTGCATAAGATTCACTTAAAGTGAGTTGACAATATGTTTGAGTGTAAACATCGTGTTTGTAGGCAAAAACTACAAATCCTAACTTCAAAATAATTTTGAAGACAAAACAATTATAAAAAAAAAATCTCAAATATACAAAAAAATCAATTTTAAGATTTCAGAATCACTTTTGGCTCTTTCGAAGTGAATAACCATGCACTTAAAGTGGTCTATAGCTAGTCAATTATAATTCATTAAAGTAGTCTTAGATGAACAAAGAAGAGATTATATAAATAGAGTATATTCATTCATAATAAAAGAAGAAAGATGAAATACATGTAGGTAAGCTAGGATAAAAGAAGAAAGATGAAGTACATGCAACAAAAACAGATTAAGATAAGCTAGGATACAAGGAAAAAACTTATCAAGAAGAAAAAACTTTCAAAAAAATAAGAAGTAATTTTGTATAGAAAAGATGCTGAATTAGAAGAATACCTTTTGTCCCGAGACCACAAACTGTCAATGTATTCATGAACTGTAAGCCACAATCCAAGGATTCCGAGTCCAAGAAAAAGGCCAGCAGCAACATCAATTCAAACTATGCATACCAAGATATTCTTCCTACAAAAAATAACAAACAGTTTTAATTGTTCTGCTGTACAATAGGCCAAAAAATTGGAACTCACTAAGATTAGAAATAATAAAAAAAACCTACCCAAACCAACGAGAGCCACGAACAAACAAGCAAGGGAAACTCCAAAATAATTAATATAGGCACCTTGAATTGAGTATGAGTCAGGACATAGTGCAAAAGGTAGCTGATAAACACCCATTCCAACGGAAACATCCATTAATGACAAACACAGAATTGAAAGCAAGTGTTTCATCTTTCTCATTAGATAATCTGACTTAAAAAAACTGTAATTCTAATCATTTTAAGGTGCCAATAGAAGAAAGATGAAATATATGATTGCAAATATATTACCATGTTTTTACTTATTTGGTTATTTTCTATTCTCCATAGTTGGCCAAGAAAATAGGTAAAGAAAGATGAAGTTAAACCATGCGACTTGAATTGTAAGGCATGCATGCCACCCTTCTCAATTCTTTGGTCACAGTGCATAACTAACATCTCAATGGCCAATCCACCACAAGCAAGCAGCCTTAAGAACACAGCACAAGACACAACTCCTCACTCTAAACTCTAACAAAACAATATTCCTAGGCATAGGTCCATGGAAGCTTTCAATTGAAATAAATTTGCAGTTCTTCACTTCCGGAAAAGTTTTATGAACTAATAGATGTCTATGAAGTTAAATAAGATAACTTTTCAAAAAAGTATAACGCAGAAGCCAATTTCGACTTATACATTGGGCTGTGATTAGATTTATCTGGGAAGTTTACCCAATCTGACTCGTAGGCTTTGTTTGGGAGTTACGAGGGAAATGGAACAAGGGATTTAGGGGCAAGGAAGGATGAAGGGATGATAGCCCTCATTCTCATATAGGGGGTTTATTTTTTCTCCATAAAACTAAAACCCTCCTATATGGGAGAACTCAAAAAATGAAGTGGAGGAGATCCATTCACTCCCTTCGCTCCTAACTCCCAAACAAACCCTTAGTCACACACCAAGCATGATGACTTAAAGAAAAAAATCAAATAACAAAAAAATACCAGATAAGCAAACTGTGTTGAGTGTGTGAGAAGAAGGAAGTCCATATTCTAAAGCATTCTCTTCCTCGTCTTTTGTAGCAGTCACTCTCCTCACAGGTGGAGAAGCTGGTCTTGGTGCTGAAACCACATCCTATATAGTGTGACAAATAAACAAACACCATAAGTACACAAACATTAAACACAACATGTAATGATGTAACTATACAAAAGGGCTAAATCCAATTTTAATTTAAATGAATATATAAACACATAGTACATGATACATACCTTTATGCAGTTCCCTATATAATCACAAAACGCCATCAACAACGTCATTTGCCTAGCCAATTGGCCATGGCCACTCTACACAGAACCCAAAAATCCAATAAATTACAGTTTTTTAAACAAAAATTTATCTTTTTTTTTGTTTGTAAATAAGCAAAATTTTATCTGAATATCATAAACGCATACGTACCAGAAAAGCAAAGGAGAAAAGCAGTGTAAAAGGGCACAGAAACAACACAAGACAACCCAGAGAAAAGAGCATCAAGAAATCCAGCCCTGTAACTCTGCATCAACAAAAAATCAAATAAAATCAACATTCACAACAAAAAACATTGAAAAGCTAAGAAATTTAAGAGAATCAAAATCTGTGGTTCTTTTTTTTTTTTTTTTTACCTGGATCTGAAGGAGAATTGGGGTTCCGGTTTCAACATAGTGAGTAACGAAAGGTTGAAGGAAAGATCTAAGCTTTAGAGCGAGATTGAGGTATGAAGATGAGAAAAGCCAAAAGAGTATTCCAGCAAGAACCGAACCTTGCCATAGTGCTGAACACTCCATTGTTCTTCTTCTAATTTCTCTTCTACTTTGTATGGTGGAAAGAAGAAGAAGAAGAAGAAGAAGAAGAAGAAGAAGAGACTAGAACAAGAAATGAGAATCGCAGGAACAGAAATAGTAACGTGACTTTACTGAATCTAACTTATTAGATTATTATTAAACGAACGTTATTTGCATTTATTCAACTTTTTTGGTTATTATTATATATTCTTTTTAGCAGGAAAAAAGTGGGGATTATTTTGAGCCATTAATTAGTAAGTAATTAATTAATTTTATATATTCTTTTTATGTGTCCTCCAATTCGTCGAATTCGATGGCAGCCGTGGGTAATCTGTCTATAGGCTGTATCGTATTAATTAAATGGTATATATATATATATTTTAGTGGGTATATTAATTAATTCTATTTATTTTTTTTGTTAAAAGGAAAGGGTCAAACCGCATGAGGTAAGAAGAAACAAAGCACCGTTTCATTGGTTTAAATATATATATATAAAGATAGTTTAAATGGTTCAGTTTTGCAAAAACAAAATGGTAAAAAGTTTGGTAAAGTCTTTGATAGTTTGAAATGTTGTTTGGATATCAGTTCTGAAAACAAAATTAATTTAGAATTTAAATATTATTTAATATTATATATTGCAGTTTGTTAGTTAATTAAGTTGATTTATTAATTAATTAATTATTTTATATATTAATGAATTGTTTATTTAATTGATTATATAAATTTATGTGATCATTTAATTATTAATATTATTTATTTATTTTTATCAATAATTTAAAACATTTAAAATGATTTAATATAAAAAATAATATATTAATACATGTACGATATTCTACCCAACAAAACTTTAAAGTATAAAAGAAAAATTACATCCTGATGAATGTACATGGAAACATTACATGTGGAAACATTCCACTTACATTTACTAAAAAGCGTGCTGAGAAGTGTTTTACGATCTTTCCTGTTTTGATATTTCCCCTTTATTACGTTTAAGTGTCCCCGCAAAAATTCAAGTAAGTACAAAACAAAAAATTAATAGCAAGAAAATTTCAAAAGTCAAGTGGGTCAAACAAGTAAAAGCTCCTTTTTTTTTGGACATATTCGTACCTCAGATGTAATTATATTCAACAGATTATAAAAGTTTAGTTGCTCCTACTAAACTCAAAATTTTATAAGGCTTAAATATATTTAGTCTATAAAAGTATAGTAAAATTTAATTTTAATATCTGTAAATTTATTATTTGTGTATAGTTTTAAGTTTAATTGAAAATTGAAAATTTTTAAAATAATTCTACATATAATTGTAAAGTAAGTGTGACTTAATATTATACATATGATTTAATATTATGATATGTACTTTAAATATTTAATTTAAAGAATATAAGTGTACTGAAGTCATATAATTAAAGTTTGAGATAAATTATAATAATTTTTACATAATATTATTATTTGATTGTCATTATATAAGAATCATAGTTTTAAAAATTTGAGTGTAATTTGTTTTGCTTTAATTATTATTTAATTTTTTCTACTTATCTATTTTTCAACAATTCCATCTATATATCACTATAGTCTATAAGTTTCACAGGTATCTTTCTAGAAATTATTATTTTTATTTTTTACAATGTTACATATGAAAACTATAATACGAATCATTGGAGTTTTTTTAAAACAAAGTAAAATAAATACAGTTATTGATATTTTGATACTACATAATTAAAAGTCAATGTGGAAGGAAGTGAGAACTCCACATGAATCCATTTGGCGCTACACCAAACTGACAAGTCAACGGCCATCACTCAAATCAGTTTTCTTTTTTAATTATCATTGCATGAATGAATCTCATAATATATAACGAAAAAGACAAGTTCTACCTGCCATTATGTGTGGATATTATAAGTTTTTTTAATTTATTTACATATGCACTATATAATATTTATTAAATTAAGAATTTTAATATATAAAAATATATCATTTAATTATTAATGTACATAAAAACATATCATTTAATATTAATATTGATGTAACAAATATATTAATTTTTTAGTGTAGATATTGATGTAACAAATATATTAATTTTTGGATGCATCTTACAAGTCTTCACCAAAAATAGTGTTATACCACTTGAACAGAGAAAGTGACTATTGATGTAAACATTTTTCTTTTCTTTTTTTGTTGCTTTGATAGCGTGTGGTGTTTGTGTGACGCCACCATGAACTAACTAGTTTCCAAGCATGTGGTTATGTAGACCTTTTGGATTTGGAAGAGGAGGATGTGTTATTTAACGACCAATTCACCTTAATATACATTGCCGACCCCGTAACGGAGGATACTTGACGCTTCACAATGCACTGGTCATAGTTTACTTGAGAATGTGCGTGAATGTAAATAAATAAGTAAATTGATTTATTAAATTAATTATTAAATTTTGTAAATTGATAAATAGATATTTAAAATTATAAATGTTAATTAAAATATTTTATATTTATATTTATTATTATTGTTTATGATGTGACATGTTAATTAAATATAAATTTATTTATATTAATCTCACATAATGTTATTACAATATTAATTAATTTTTTTATAAAATTTAAATATTTTATAAATTAATTTATGAATAATTAATTTATACATAATTATAGTTACTTAAAAATTTGTCTTTGAAATAATACAATTTAATTGATAATTTATTTCAAGAAGATAGCATTGATATATAATGAATGTTGACAAATCACATAATCATTACATCAAAATATTTAAAAGCAAAAATTTATTGATGAACTATTTTGATTGATATTTTACAATATCTATTTATCAATTTAAAAATTTTAACGATTAATATAATCGACATTCATAATTTAAAAACTAATTTATCTATTCACTCGCACGAAGTTATATAGATTTTTTTTTCTTTTGCGCGTTATCTCTTGAAGTAGTATGAAAAATAAGTCATATATGTAATTATCTTAAATATGTAAATCATTTTATTTACTTGATGTTATTTCAAAAACACCTTTTAAATAAAATATCTATTTGTAATAAGTTTTTTATTCTCGTGGAATAAGTTCACATGAAGAGGACATTATTTTTTTTAATCAAAATAAAAAAGTATAAATACTTCAATGATTGTTAAAATATCTTAATTATGTTAGCATTTTAAGAATATATATTATTCAATAAAAATATAAATACCAAAAATTTGGTTAACTCAACCAAAACCCAATGTAAACATCTAAGAGCAAAAACCAACATCATCTTCATTAAATACCTTAAAAAAAAAAAACTTACCCATGTAATTTTTTATTAAAATAAAAAATTAATTATCCTTAATTAAAAGTATGCTTTTGTTATTTTGTGCTTGTAACCAAAGTTGGAGGAGTCTCCTCCGTTGATGATATTCCTCTTTAAGACAAATTCTGATACTCCATTTTTCTCTTTGAGTATCACATTAATAAATTTATAAAAATAAAAATGTCCTAAAATAAGTATCACTTTATATTTTATTCTAATTCTATTCAAAATTAATATTCATATACGCATTACTATCACAAATCAATTTTCACTATATACTTACGATTATAGATTACACTCAATAGTTAAATTTGTTACACATTCGTGACACGGTGAAAACACACTCCGTTCCCTCTGTCTCTAGTATTTGATCTTTTAATTATTTTTCTTATCATCCTAAAATTTTAGTTGTTTTAGAAAAAGCGTATTTAATTAGACATGCTTCTTTTTCTTTATGCTAGTACAAAGAAAATATAGCATGTATTAAATATGATGTTTACTAAATGTGGTAAATTCTAATGAGAGGTCTAATTTTTATTTATTTTTATAATCTTAATAAATAAAAAGTAAATTTTTTTTGTTAAATATATTTGTAATTCTTACAAAATTATGATCTTTTAAATTTAGTCTTTAAATTTTTTTTACTTATAATCTCTATTTTAATTTTATAGAGACGTTTTTTAGGGACTAAATATATTATTTTTTTACAAAAAAAAATTAAAATAAAGACTAAAAGTTAACAATAACAAAAATAGAAACTAAATAATTTATAATTTATCTTATTATTATTTTTAATTATTAAAATGATATTTTCTTTTTATTAGAGATTAAATTTTAAAATTGAACAAACTTTTCAAAATATCTTAGACGACCTTGATAAAATGGTCATTAATGCCATTCTTTTTAATAATACTTAAAAATACATAAATTTGTATTTAATTTTTGTTGTTGTTTAATATGTTGATTCAAACCCTAAAGAAATAAAGAAAATGAATGAAAGAGTAGTAGATTATTATTATGGTGGGGTGTGACTTTAGGGACATATAAGTAGGGGTGGAATAGGCAAGGCCGTCATGTCTATGACCTGATTTATTTATGGTATAATCTGACCTGACATGTTTAATAAAAATGTTAGGTTCATATTTTATTTAAAGTCTGTTAATTTAAATAGATCATATTCAGACTTATAAAAAAAAACTTATTATTTATTAATATTTGTTATTTTTAATTTGCTAATTATGAGTTCATTTTGTTTCTTTATTTTTTTGGAAGGTTGTTGCATACTTGTTAGTTATAATTTTATTAGATTTAATTATAATTTTATTAGTTTTATTTATGTTGATTTATTTTATTAATTTTTCCTTTTATATATAAATGCATAATTTAGCTTATTTAAAAAATGTAAAATATATTATTTTAATGCTTTAATGTGAAATAGGCTTTTAGGTTAGACCAAATCGAAAAAAAAATTAATTAATAAAAATAAAAATCTATGATAGGATGTAAGCCAAACTCATACTGAAAAATTAATCATAAATCTAACTCAGACCTTTCAAAGTCTAGTGTGACCTGACCTATTTCCACCCATATCGAGATAAAGTTTTAAGTAAGGAAATGGTAATACAGTTGATGTGTCGATAGACTCGCCGATTTGCACTTGAATAACTAATGTGATGGTTGCATTCATTAATTTCACCATCTTAAATTTAAAATTCATTTGTAATGTTTTCGATAGAAAATAATTTATTCTCTTGAATATAGATATTGTTGATCTGTATATTTGAGGATTGAATTTTGTGTTGAGGCAAAAACCTTTTTGATGTATGTTTTAATGACAACAAATCTTATGAAATAAAAAAATTAAGTTTTATGAATCGTGGTCTATTAATGATTGCACTTGAGTTTTGTTCAAGGAACATGAATTGCATAAGTGAACAAGTAAGAAACCATTCACTTCATTAAAGTGCATAAGTATCCACTCAATAGTGAAATAATCTCAAAAGGAATATATCATATATCAATCATTCAAGAGAATGATTATTACATCTTTAAGATACTATCTTCATAAAGAAGATGGTCAAATACAACAACCAATGATCACACTATGCTATAAATCAGAAGCAAAATCATTTGAAAATGAAACAAAAATACAAAGGCAGAATAGAGAACATTCTTGACAGAAGTCTGAAAAACGGAGAACGTTCTCCACAATTCTGAGATTTCGAGAACAAATGATCTCATCTATTGAAGAAGAAGTTGCCCCTGGATTTAGCAATCATTGTTTATGTACTTCACAGTCATGTGATCTATACTCTTCAAGGAATATAAATGATTCATCTCAACAAAGAATTAATTCAAAATACATAGTACAAAATCTATGGATTATGATGAATCAAGCAAGTTCAAACAAGTCTGATCATTCTCCAACTTGACTGTCAAGAACGAAGAACATTCTTGACAACATTCTGATCATTATGGACTACAATATGAAAAAACGAAGAATGTTCTGGTTATTAAAACTAAAGTATGGAAAAATAGAGAACGTTCTCTTTGTCACAACTTTAAATCCAATAACGTTTTAGTTTTGACATCATTAATCCAAGAACATTCTGGTTTACAAAGAACAAAGTCTTCTTTAGTTTAAAATCGATATGAGCAATGAAAGTACATCAATCTATAATGAAAATCCCCAATATTTACTACAAATGAACATAGTTATATACTCAAGATAATTTTGGACAGATTCAAATAGAAAATGATCAGCAAAAGCAAAACTATGCATCAAGAATAAAAAGCAAGATTAATCTCCAAAGTTTATGACTTGCGATAAACAAGAACATTTCTAGTTTGTTGATAAACCAGTCCCTATTATGAAGGTACCAGAAGTAGGTACACAAAGATCATATCATAAATATCTACTCCAAAAGATTAACAAAGGCAAACATTAAGCATCAAGAACTAACAAGCAAGATCAAATCAGTTTTAAATGTCAGGAAAGCTCTTGCAAATCGCGAATGAATTTCTAGTTCATATACTAGGAATGTGCAACTCTCATATGGGCAAAAGAATCACTCATAAGGATCAAAGGATAAAAGACATAACTCAAAGTAAAAGTGTCAAATGATCATTCTCCAGCAGTGTAACATCAGTCTCTAAATTGATAAACATTATTCAGCTTGTTACACTTGACCTTCAGCAGCAAACATCTTTCTCCATAATGATTAACAACTATCTTCAGAATGATCAACGTCATTCTCCAGTATGATGACATCAGTCCAGAATGATACAAACATTCTCCAGCTTACTGACCATTATTCTCCAGCTCTGTTACATCATTTTCCAACCTTTTTTCATTTTTCTCCAGAATGATCAAATCAATCTCCATAATGATTAGACCGGTCTCCAGAATGATTAATCAGTCTCCAAAATGATTAAATAGTATCCAGAATATTCAACAATCATTATCCAACAGATTAGCATCATTTTCCAATCTATTTTGCGCGAATCAAAATACTATCTTGAACTAAATGCATCAATCATATATCTAAGAATCAAATTATCATTAAACACAATCAAAGTTGTCCAAGAATGAGAAGCTTCAGACAAGTCATTCCCATCACAGAAGCGGAACGCATAATGTTCAAAGACATGAACTTTTTTAATTCATAAAGTCTAGTCTTTGGTCAAATCTGATACATGACAGTAGAACACTTTCCAAGAACTCTTTTGGTTGTCATCAACCTTCCTAAATCCTATAAAGGGAAGGCCAAGCTCAAGGTAAAATTAAAACTTTAAGTGCTAAGAAAATCCATCACTCACTTACATTCGTACACTTGAAAGTATCTCATTCACACAAAATAATTAGTTTTGTCCTCATTCATTATCTTAAAGTTATTTTATTGAATTCTTTTGTCAAGAATCTAATCTCAAACACTAGTTGAGTTTACTCAGATTCTGCCAAACTCTTTAAATCCTTATCTTGTAAACACAAAGTCTATAGTGTTGAATATAACTTGAGTAGTTTGTCAAAAATCCTTTTATGGTTAAAAGGTGAAGTGCAAACTTCTATCTAAAGATTGATAGGCAACCTGATTAAACTCCTTTCTGGGTGGAAAGGTTTACTTTGTAACAGATTAAGATTGATCTGAATTGGTGGTATAAAACCAAGATTGTTCTTCATTTGAACACTTAGTGGAAAAACTCACATTTGTGAGGACTGGACGTAGTCCGAGTTGGGTGAACTAAGATATATTCTTGTGTGTACGGGTGGGAATAGGCCAGACCAGACCAAGCTTCGAAAGGTCTGAGTCTGACCTACGATTAATTTTTTAGGCATAAGTTTGCCCTACGGCCTATCATAAGTTTTTTTTAGTCTGGCCCGACCTTTTTAAAAGTCTGGTCTGACCTAGAAGCCTATTTAAAAGCCTTATTCATATTAAAAAATTTAAATGTTCTACTCATACCACATGATGCTTTCCACATACCAATATCAATGTACATATATATATATATATATTAAACAAAAAATAAATTTTCTTACAAAATAATTTTAAAAAAATCTGAAACAAACATCCTTTAAACCCTAAAACATAATTCTTGGTTTCAAAGAATAACTTTTTTTTTTCTAAAACAAATGCACCAATTATTACCTCTCAAACAAATATGGAATAACTAGTGAGTTATTAACTAATTGAATGACTACCGAATATGGAACGACTACCGAAAATGGAATGACTACCGAATATGGAATGACTACTGAGTGATTGCTTAATTGATAAAATTTAAAATAGGAAATAATATTATTAATATAATAATAAAAAATAACATTAATAAATAATTAAATATATATAGGCCGGCCTGTCAGGCCTAATAAGTTTTTTTTATAAGCCTGAGTCTGACCTATTTAAATAAATAGGCTTTAAAAATAGCATGAGCCTAGCTAGCTTTTTATTAAATAGATCAAGTCAGGCCAGACCATAAGTAGGTCAGACCATAGGCCCCTGACGAACGGCCTAGCCTATTCTCATCCCTACTTGTGTGGTATCTCTTCATTTATGTATTTACTTTCAGTTTGTTTGATTATCAATTTAAATAGATAAGTTAAATTGTTGATTTTAACTAACCAAGAACGTTATATGTTTTTTGGTCAAGAACCAAGAACGTTCTCCGTTTTTTTTTTTTCATAATCAAGATCAATCTTGAGTTATTTTCTTAAATTTTTAATAGTAAATTTTAAATAGGTGAATTTACAATTCAAACCCCTTTTCCTTATAAATTGACATTGCTACTTCATTTTGCTACTTTTTTTTTGTTGACATAAAAATAATTATCATAATGCTAATATGAAAATAGTCCAATCAAACTGATTATGGATTGAAATATTTTTTAACCATATTTTAAAATCAATAAGAAAGTAAAAAACACACTAACGATACCCGTAAATATTATAAAAATTACATAACCAAAAATTTAATTATGACAATCAAACTAATTTCTTTCACATATGATCAACGATCAAATATAAATCAAGATCTACAGTTTTTAATCTTATCTATCTTCAGACAAAAAATATTTTCTAGCATTCACACATATCAATTGTAGTTGGTATCTGATATGATCGATTCAATCATGTGTTGGTATTTTAGTTTATTTCAAACTTACACTTTTTATATTTGTTAAAATGTCTTAGAATGATTCGCTTAATCGGTGTCTTATTTTGAAAAAACACAATTAGTGTGGGCTTGTTTGTGTGCATGTAACTGCAACTAATTTTGAGCTTTAGGTCTATTGGGTTACCAAACATTCAATGAAAGAATTTTAAATATTATTAAGTTGGTAAATCTCATCGTTTGATTTTTCAAACAATAATTGTAATTTTTTTCCCCTTCAAGGTAAATGCTAAGAATAACTAGGATTTTTAGAAGAATATGTCATTCGTTTGATGAGAAATAAAATGGAATATAAAAAATTTGAGTGGTTGAAGTTAAAGCAGCTACTTTCAAAGTAACAAAAAGAAAAGCAACGACTCGAGTGGAAAAATCACATTGAAAAAGAGAATTCCTCACTTATTTCTCTTATTCAAAACCGTATGAGACTTTCATCTCGCACGACTCCTAAGTAATAAAAGAACCTCACTTTTAATAAATCAAATTCGTTTAAGGATATTGATGGTTTCACATGAAATTTAATCAAATGATTGACAAAAATTAAAAAGTAAAAAAAATTCAGATAAAATTACATGATATCAAAAGTTTGTCACATAATTGGATTTTAGAGAAGTTTAGAGGAGAAGATTTCAAAATACTAAGTATATATTTTGTCATATATTTAAAATTTTAAAAAGATTGAAAGAATAACATTATTATAAATGGTTATATAATATTTTAATTCCACTTCATTTATTTAAAAAAAATATTTTAATGTTTCTTCAATTTAAAAATGAAAAGTAAACTCTTCTTATCCCTTGACTTCCAGAATCTAACTCTGAAACACACAATAAGAGTCTAGTAATTGTGCAGGTTGGTTAATAGAAAAGATGGAAGAGAGTTGCATACCAACTGAAGAAGCAGAGAATATGGGACCCGAGAAGCTTTAGTCAATCGGAGAAGTATAAATTTGACTGATATATAATATCATGTTTTTATCAATATTTTCTCTATCAAATAATGAGGATGACTTATTTTAAGTATAATTTAAATTTGTGAATATGACTTATAATATTAAGTCTGATGACAATATCATTCTTCATAATTTTATTTTTAGCATAACCTGTTTATCACAATTCCAACAAACTTTGGGCCTCTTCCCTCTTGTATGGTGTCTTGGACTTGTGGATTTTCCCTCTTGGCTCGTTTTTATGGAATTTCCTTAAAAAAAATTACTTCAAATATTAATTAACTTAGACAAAAATAAGCACTATATTTTTTTCTTTTTTTGCGGTTAGCACGTTTGTTCTTTATTTACTAGCGTCCAGCGTGAGTGAATGGGAGAGAGAGGCCTTCTTCCCTTCAAAATATTAAAATAACATCTAAATTATTTCATAATGCGATAATTAACAATCAAAATTAACGCAATCTTTTTCAGTTTTTATCTAAAATTGTAATCTTGTTGTTATTCATGGATGGTCTAATTGTGATACATGCCAAAACATTTTATATAGTATATAATTCAATGTTTAGTATACAATTTTCTATAGTAAAAATAGACTGAGAATGAAACTTTTGAAAATACATAATTTTTAAATCTTTATATTAGAGTGAATATGTAAATTTATCCTTAAAATTATAAGTATAATTTAAATTAGTCTTTTAATTTTGTAAATTGATAAATATATTTTTGATATTGTAAAATATCACAAAAATAGTTTATTGTAAATTTTTGTTGGTAGATATTTTGAACCAACATTGTAATTGATATGTAATTTATTTACGTTAATCATGTCATCTTCTCGGAAATAATTTTGTGATTAAATTTAATCATATCAAAAATAAATTTGTGAGTAATTGTATTGTGCATTGAGTAATTATGAATAATTTAGTCCATTAAAGATTTAAATTCATAGGAGTAATAACATGAGTTGCCATAACATCCACATAGATGAGTCAAATATTCATAAATATATCATTATAATATTAACTAATATAATATTTAATACGAATTATTATATTATTATTTTATAATTTAGAGATTACTTATAAATTTATAAATTCAAAAATTATTTTACGTGGCGTTTATTTAAAGATAATTTTATTTATTCAATTTCAATCCTTTCTACTATGTTAATGGACATAAATTTAACCATGAGACTTCAGTAACATTGATTTCATCACCTTACCTGTCGGTCGGTATGGCTCGGTTGAGTTGGTGAGACGGATGAAGTTACAAAAAGGAACGAACTCATAACTCAGAAGAGTTGACAGATCCTTGTGTTGTTACTATGTATATATGTTCACCAATATTATCCTTCAAGCTATTCCTGTCGCCACTTCCTTGTCCTTCAAATTGTGCAAACAAAAAGTACAAGACCCAACATTGATTACATATTCTTTTTTTTACTACTATGCATCATTTATTTCATGTCTATGTGTCATTGTTCATTCCACTTGTAGCAGAAACATAGATGTTTCTCATCAATCATCACAAAGATCTTAAACCAAGATTCTCATTGATGTCCTAGAAGAAACTAAAAGGATTATTGAAAAAGTTAAGTCTCATATAAATGAAAATAAGATCGCAAAGAGTTTATAAAAAAAAGATAATCCTCATCTTATATTATATGTTGGTTTTGTGATGATGAGTTGAAACTCAATATAAAAATAAAAAGTAGTATCAAAAGTCTATTGAATTGAGCCACTAAATATATTATTGAAAAACCTAAATCTCATGTAAGATAAAATTTAACTTAATTAAAATTAAATATCAATTAAAATATTAAAATATTAAATATCAATTAAGTTTATTTTATTATCTTAATTAAAAAATTAAATATCAATTAAAAATATTATTTTATATTTTTGAGTTAGTTCAACCCAATACTACACTCTTCCATTTCATTTATGAGTTCACTTTCTAACCACCATTAATTAAACTATCCTTTATTTTTATTTATTAAAGAGAACCTAATAGAAACTGAAAGACCCAAGAGAAGAGGAAAAAATTACTTTCAATTATTTTTATAAGAAACAAATATACACACATATTAAGAATCTTTTTTTTAAATAATTAATACTTTGTGCAGTCTTAAATATAAAGGAAAATTAAGTCAATAAAAATTGATATATTTAATTTAAATTTTAAATTAAATATATCAATTTTATCATATTTTAGAACCGAGAATGTATTAACTTTTCTTTCGAAACTATACTTATTATTCATTACTTCATACACTTGTATAGAAAGATAATACAAAAAATTAAGTTAACAAAAGGAAACAAGGTTTAGTCTACCAGAAAAGATTAATCTCCCACACTAAGACAATACCCAATTTAAATATCGATCGAGTGATGCCTACATTTATTGTTGGATAGTGTCTCAAACAATATTACTCCACAAACATATTGAGATAAAAAGGGAGGAATACAAAAATTGACAATTAATATAATTAAAAATTATACTTTGTTTCTTGTATTAATGACCCTAAAAAAGCACAAAATATATCATATAAAAATATCTCAAGAAAACAATAAAAGGTAGTTTTTCAATTCAATTGATAAATATTGATATTATTAGTTTGAATTTTATAATTTAAATTTTGAGAACTCTCAATTTATATTAAATTAATTGTGAAATTTACCATCATAAAAGAATAATAATAATAATAATAATATAATAATAATAATAATAAATAATGCAACAAATAAGTGAGAAAAAAAATTGAAAAAATGTGAAAATTCAAATTAAAGATATACTCTATGCCATTTCTTAGAAGCCCCTGTTCGAAATGACTTAACAAATGTTGTCGTCTCACTATTGTTTAATTGATATCATATCGATGCAGTAAAATAATATAATAAAAAACTATTCTTATATTCTTCGGAACTGTAGATACTATTCATACAAACTATGCGGGTTCCAAATATTTGCATAAAATGGTAAAAAATTCTGCCTCCGAATCTTTCTAATAAATACACGCGTCTCAACAACAGTTGATTAGTTGGTTTATGTCCTACCAAACTATTTTTAGATATTGGACAAACATGGAATTTTTTAATAGCTAGATTTCATTCCATAACTATATATATATATATATATATATATATAGCTATACTAGCTTGTTATGTATAGCAAGCAAGAGATGCTCCATATAAAAATGCGCATCAGCGCATATAGTATAGAAGACGAAATGAAGACACTCTAATCATCTCTTACCACTTAGTGGCATACAAGGAATATCCCGGCAAAATTTGGTATCTTATGTAAACCATTCAGCTACGGCAACAACGGCACCACCGGCAGCGCCAGCGTTCAAAACGAGATCGTCAATGCTCTTATTCTGAGCAAGTTTGGCGAATAAGCTTGGCCAGTATGATTCGACAGTGACGCCAGCAGCCTTCAATATAGTGTTAATCTTCTCCGCCTACAAAAAAAAAAGCAAAGAAATTTGAGATCTGAAAATGAATTTGGTAAATTAGAAAGATGATTAAATGGATAATAAACTAACGGTGATTGCGATTCCGTCATCGTGGAGCATCAAGATGGAGTAGATGCATGCTAACTCGCCGGCACTCATGGCTGCGTATAGATTGGATCGTGAGCTGCTTCAGGTTTGTGGCACAGAAACGATTCTAGGGTTTCGAATCCTCAGCTGCTGTGAAACGTGTGAATCAATGTAAATATGAATATATAGTGTTTAGGGTTTCTTCAATTTTGGATATCCATTGTTTGGGCCTTCAGATTATGTGGATTTTTCATTAAAAAAATATGGGCCTTTTTCAGGTAGGCTTCAACATACCAAATCATTCATTCTAAAATCATGGTTATTTTTAAGAATAAATAATAATTAAAATCTTCAATTAAGCCAAAATAAAAAATAAAACAAAACTATGACTTTAAGAATGAATAATTCTTAAAAATTATAAATTCCAATTTTTATTTTTGATGAACTAAATTCTAATTATTATTTTTTATATAACTTAACTACTATGGAGTATAACTTAATTCCAATTTATATTATTGTTTTATAGTTGTACTTCATAAAAAAAAATATATATTAAAAATAAGAATTGTTAAATAAAAATTAATTATTACTTTATTTTAATAACTCATACTTTTAGTATATGTTATTATTATCTTCGTTATAAATAACAAATACAACAACGAAGATAATAATAACATATAATATTAATATATATATATATCAGTGGTGTATATTTTATCAACTATTGGTTATCAGATTCTTAACTATTGTATAATTGAAACTTTCTTTGGACTTCCGTTTTAAGATATCTGGAATGCGAGCCGAAAAATTTCCACCAATGAGCAAACCACTGTGGGAATTTTTGAAAGTTCCATGTGTAGGTTAAAGAAAAATAGCCAAATATGGCTAAATTTTTGGTTTTGAATGAGAAAAACGTTGTAACCAGGCTTGTTGATAGTCCCAGTTATTAAAGGTCCTACAATGGTTTACTGTAGTTTTGAATCAATCGGGAATTGTTTTGGTGTGTAAAGATTGCATCCTCATTCTGAGGTGGGATGATTTTGTGGATTTGGCAGTTAATTAGACAACTGGGCCTTCTTTTGGATTGTCTTGAATTGTTACAGATCATGTACATTCAGATAGATTTATAGTAAGCTGGGTTTTGATAAATCGTATGGTTTTGAAAACCAGCCTTCTGAAAAAATCTTTGAGATGACTAATTGAGGATTTCTATTATAGAAATGATCCTCGATTGTCCAAATGTTTTGGTAATCTGTTTGACAAAATTACTCTGATTTTGGTTTAAAAATAAGTAATTTCAGATCATTTGAATATTTTGTAGGTTCATCCTTGACAGAGTTTTTGAAATTATTATTTTACAGGATGATTTGCCCTGTAAAGTTTTGAAATAATTTTCTGAGAAGGGGTTTTTGAGATTCTCCCTTTCCTGCCCCGTAAAGAAAGGCAGTGTATCTGAGGGATTCAATCTCTTGCTGGAGTTGTTGTGGAGTTTTGCAATTTTTGTAGCTGAAGGTTTTCTTCTATTGAGTTTTTATTTCCTGGAAATTGTCAGGACCAGCTTATTGTTGGCTTGCAAACCATTTTTGAATTGGGCTTTGAGCCTCATTTTCTTCGACAACTTCAACCCAGCATGATGGGTTTTGCAGATGAGATAGGTTTGGGGTTTCTTGTGTTTGGTCCTTCTGGACCTCTATTCTTTTGGATTTTCTGGCATGCACTCAGGTCTGTTTTGTAGAAATTCTCTAGTAGAAAATCTGGAATTGAGTTTTGATCTCCTTTAATAAAAGTCAATTTCAAAATAAAAAATGCTAAGTATTGCTTGCCATCTGACAAAATTTGTTTTGATGCAATATTTTGAACATCTTTTGCAGATTTACAATCAATTCGAAGTAAAAATTTTTGGGTTGAGTAAATCGCTTTGAATTTGTAATGACACATGAAAATTAAAAGAATTTCTTTTTTAATGGTAGAGTAATTCTTTTGGCAATCATTTCCAGTGCACAGATGTAAACTGTATAATGCATTCTTGTTATTTGTTTTTGTTTAAGGATACCCCATATCCTATGTCTGAAGCATCTGTTTCAACAATTTTTTGGGCTGATGGGTCAGCTAAATGTAGGCAAGGTATTTCTTAACTTGTTTTTTGATTATTGAACTATCTTGGTATGTTCATAGTCCATGCGACAGGTTTTTTTCTTTTAGTCTATCTGTGGAGAGGTTTTGCTATCCTATTAATGTTAGGACATAAATCTAATACGTAGTTCAAAGATCCTAAAAACCTTTGTAATTGTGTTTTGTCAGGATTTGTTAGGAAAATTTATCTGCGAAAGATAGGGATCTTCAATAGGGGTGATAGTACCCCAGAGATATAATGTCCTAGAAAACGGATTTTGTTTGAAAAAGAGAAATTTTGTATTTTGAAAAAACTATCCATTTTTCTTAGTAATCATTAGAAATGTTCTAAGATGTTTTGAAATGTTGTTCAATGGTTTCAGAGAATATTAAGACATCATCAATATAGACAATGCAAAATTTTGAGAATGGATTAAAGATTCATTCATAATTCTTTGGAACTCTGAAGGGCATTCTTAATCCAAGGGCATTACCGTCCACTCATATTGACACAAAAGGGACCGTAAAAGCTGTTTTATACCGATCTTTGGATCAATTTGTATTTGCCAAAATCCTGATTTAGTGTCAAATTTTGAAAATACAGATGAAGAGTGTAATTTTTGTAAAATCTTTTTTGTTTGGGAATCGGGTAACGAATCATTTTAAAGTTTTGTTTAAAGGTTTGTAGTTTTATGACTACCTAGGTGTGCCCTTTCTATTTCAGAATTTTTGTTACTATAGAAGCTGCACAACTCCAAGGGGACCTAGACTTTGTAATTAGACCTTTTGTTCTAAGTCTGGATTTTTGTTTTGCAATGTGTTTCAAGTTCATATTCATTTGGATAAAAAATTACGTCTAGCTTTCGTTGGGATTTGTTTATCCGAAAAAGTCATTTCATATGGTAGGTCTATCATATGTGTGTTTCTGTTCCAAAAAGCATTTGGTAAATCTGAACATATTTCGTTTTCAATTCTTTTTTGGAGATCTGAAATTTTTTGTTTTACGAAACTATTTTGTAATTGGTTGTTCGCGTTTTGAGAAAAGAATATCTTGTTTCAGGAATTAAAATGTTTTTCTTTCCTTGAATAAAACAATTTAATTCAGTTTGTAAACAGAGCAAGCTTTTAAAAGATTTAATTTCTTTGTTCTGGGTTTTTCAATAAAAGGGAAATATAATTTTGGCTTCTTTTGTTTTGCAAGAAATACTGTTGTAATTGACTGAATAGGGAGTTATCATGTTAATGAAAGGAGTCCCTAAAATGACAGTATGAGTAATATTTTTCTAATAAAACAAAGGAGTTTTGATTGAAAATTACCATTTTTTAATGGAAGCTTCAGTTTTACTTTTTTATAATCATGTTGGAGTTGTTGGCCGCAACAAGTTTTTCATTAGATTTTTGTAAAAATCTGTTTGGTACAATGCTACTTTTAAGCAATTTAAACCTGCTCCAGTATCAAAAAGTGCAATTGTTTCGAATTTGAAATCTTCAGAAAAAAACTAAATTAATTTGATTAAAATATTTTCTTGTGTTACTGTTCTAAAACGAACAAGAATCCTCTAGGTTTCTTCTAAATTTCATTTTGTTAGAATATTTCTCATTTTCTCTTCTTCTTCATCCTGTTCATGGTCAGAAGAGGTTGATTTTGTGCCTGGGAAATAAGATTTTGAAGAATGTTTGAATCAATTTCTTGTTTTTGTTTAAGATTTTTAATTCTTGTTTACCAATTTTATATCTCCTCTTGCAGAGATTGAATTGTGGCATGGGCTTGTGACTTTGTTTGTTTTCCCTAAGATATTTGTTAGGTATAGTGTTTTAGGAAGTAATTTGATGAGGATGTGGAGGTTGACTTTTGTTTTGACTCAAAATTATTTATAGTTTTCCTATTATTTCTTTTGCAATTTTGTATCTCAACCTGTTTTATATACAAGAATTGTTCTTGATCCTTTGTTAAAACATTAATCGATTTGTACTAGTTTCTGATTCGCCAAGAGAGTCGGAGGCCCTTAGTTCATCAAACTGTAGGGTTTATTATTTTCAGATCGAACTTACTTCAGAATCCGTGACAGTTCTTTCTTCAGAGGTTCTAAAAGTATTGCCTCTATTTGTTGAATTATTTGTTATCGATTTTAATTCAGGAGTTTTTTGTTTCTCTTGCAATATCTTGAGATGTGTCCTATTTGGCCACACTTATAACAAGTTATTTGTTTTGGGGTTTGAGGTTCAAACTTTTTTGAAGGGTTTTTCTTGTAAAAATTTGGTTTTCTTTGATTGTAAGAATTTTGGGGTCTAGATTTTATATGAACTCAAGTCTGTCTGGTTTGGTGAAAGATTTTGTGCGAGGGTTTTCTATAAGATTTAGAACAAGACCTTGACAGTCTTTTTGAAATATTGTCATGGGTATTTCAAATTTGTTTACAAAAAAAGACCTAGTTCTTTTCATTTCCATTTTAGATGTTTTGGAGTTTTAAATCTTGACAGATTTTCAAACCTTCTTTTGAGTGAAAGCTAACCAATTTCCCATAGTTAAATGGTTATATGGGATTTGGTTTACTCATAGACTTCTTTGATTTGTTTCTAACCTTTTTCTCCTAAAAGGGTTGGGAGTCCTGCAAGGAATTTCTCCTTCCAGAAAGGTTGGTTTGAGTCTTCTCTTAGCATGACTCTGGTTAGAAAAGTATTTTTGTAATATTGGAACTCGAAAAGTTTTTTACATCTAAGGTTAGATAAGAGTTCTGCATTTTATCTTTTAAGTGTGATGGTCGCCTATGAAGTGCAGCTAATTGTGTGTATTAGTGTTGCTACTGCATCAGGTATTGGGTTTCCTATTTCGTCGAGGATAGGAATTCTTCCTCTGTGGTTTGAATTGCGTTCAAAAATTTCTAGGTGTTGAGAGGGAGTGAGATGGTAATCCCACCATCCTTTGAGTTGGCCTGAGAATCCTGCTATTAGTAGTTCAGCTATGGCTTTGTCAGGTGTATTGGCTTGGGTTTTGTAAGCATTTGATGCCATTGTCATTTGTTGGAGGAGACTTAAGATGTTGTATTCAGACATGCCATCTATGTTCCATTCGTAGACAGTGTTGGCATTGAATTTGGATTGAGAGAGGATATTAGGTCTATTTTCAATACCTAAGTCTGGTGTTGTGACCATGGCTAAAGGTTGATCCTTCTGCCATTGAAGTTTACACAGGTTTTGTGGTTCGTGTTTGATTTCAGAAACTTGATCTAAAGTCGTAACTGTTTTCTCAAAGGTATCTTTAGCTACCATTGGTGTGGAGGTAGAGGAATGTTCTATCCTACTGAGTTGTTCATGTAAGGCTTGGTGAATTCTGATCTGCCTTCCCTGAACAGTTTTTGACTTGTTTTTTAGATTTGGAATGGTTTAAAAACTGGATTTTTTAGTTTTTATTCAGTTGTCTCAATCGGAGAGACATTAGAATTTTGTTGATTTTCTTCTATCTTAGTTAATTGTTTTGCTATCGTACTAAGATGGACATTTGTAAAATTATTTTGTTGAAAGATATTTTGTATATCTTTTTCTGAACTATCACTTGAGATTTTGAAAGGGGCGGCTTCTACTTGTTTTTCAAGGTGTGTTATTATGATTTGTCTTAAAGGTGGGTGTTCAGAACGAGATCGTCAATGCTCTTATTCTGAGCAAGTTTGGCGAATAAGCTTGGCCAGTATGATTCGACAGTGACGCCAGCAGCCTTCAAGATAGTGTTAATCTTCTCACCTACAAAAAAAAAAAAGCAAAGAAATTTGAGATCTGAAATGAATTTGGTAAATTAGAAAGATGATTAAATGGAAGATAATAAACTAACGGTGATTGTGATTCCGTCATCGTGGAGCATCAAGATGGAGTAGATGCATGCTAACTCGCCGGCACTCATGGCTGCGTATAGATTTGATCGCGAGCTGCTTCGGGTTTGTGGCACAGAAACGATTCTAGGGTTTCGAATCCTCAGCTGCTGTGAAACGTGTGAATCAATGTAAATATGAATATATAGTGTTTAAGGTTTCTTCAATTTTGGATATCCATTGTTTGGGCCTTCAGATTATGTGGATTTTTCATTAAAAAAAATATGGGCCTTTTTCAGGTAGGCTTCAACATACCAAATCATTCATTCTAAAAATCATGGTTATTTTTAAGAATAAATAATAATTAAAATCTTCAATTAAGCCAAAATAAAAATAAAACAAAACTATGACTTTAAGAATGAATAAAAATTGGAATTTATAATTTTTAAGAATTATAATTGGAATTTATAATTATAACAAATATATAATTATTTTTTATTATAGTTGAGTGTCCGTATATTTTGACTTTTTACTGGTCATAAACACATCAATAGCTCTATTATTTCTTTAGTCAAAATATTATAATATAAAAATTTCCATTTGGAACTCCAGAATAGCCTATATTGTTGTTGTTCTCTATTTTCACTCCACAAATCTTTTCTTATAAAATATGAAGGCCAATACATCATTTTAATGATAATTATTTCTCCATTTACTTCTTTGTGTATTGCGATAAAAGATAAATTAAAATAATAAATTAAATACTGCACAAGTAACGATGAGATAGGGATTAATTAGTTTTGCCTTTTGAATGAAATATAATTAAGGGTCAATGGAGATAGTCTATCTGATTCAATAATCATTCATCCTACATAATAACAATATATCTCTTAGACACTTGTTAAACATTTTATATTTTTTCATTTTATATTTTTAGTTATTGTCCATTCAAACTTCCTATTTAAATCGAGCGCAAGATCTTATCCTCAAACATGTATCTTTATCATCACACTTAAGTGATCAATGTGAATAGATTTATATATATCACATAAGATCATTTTATCTTTTTTCGTTTTAACTCCAGTTCAACTTGCAAATGCTAATATCGTTAGATTCAACGTCTTATCTCAAGTTCAAATCCAATAGCTCACACTTGTGTGAGTTTATTATAGTGGAATTTACCACCTCATCTAATATATAAAAAAAAAGTTCAATTTTTTTAAAGATAAAAATGATAATATAAACCATGTCAGTTTGTTGGCAAAAACTTGATCATGAAAAGGCAAAGGTAGATGTTATCTATAGATTTCAGAGGAACTATATATATTAGAGGAATTGGTTAAATCAGATGAATTTCCAAAGCCAATCCAAAATGAATCAAAAGATCGGCCTAACAACTCAGATCAAAAGCATCATGAATCCAAATCTGGATGGAAAATACAATCCTCTCATTCAAATTATTTGTTTATAAAAAATGCAAATGATCATCTGAAAATCAGATTCGCTCTAAGAGGAAACATCTATGAATAGACTACTACTATCTCCGCCCCTCTGAAGCTAAACCTACAACTATAGACCAAGCGTTATCAAATGATGGATGAATATTGGCTATGCAAGAAGAATTAAACCAATTCAAAAGTAATGACATATGTGATCTTGTCTGTAAGCCTAAAGAAAAGAAGTCAACTGGAATCAAATGCCTTTTCATAAACAAACTCAACGAGAAAGGTTAAGTGGTTAGAAAAAAAGCTAGACTTGTAGACAAATGATATAATCAACAGGAAGATATTAATTACATTGAGAATTTTGCCCCTAAAGCGAGGTTATAAGCTATCACACTTTTACTCTTTTTTGTTGTATTTAATAAAATTACTCTATATCAAATGGATATGAGAAGTGTCTTCTTAAATGGTTACATAAATGAAGAAGTGTATGTCAAACAAACTATTGGCTTTGAGGATAATGAATTGGCATACCATGTTTTCAAACTAAAGAAATATTTGTATGGTTTAAAACAGGCTCCAAGAGCTTGATGTGATAGACTACACAATTTTCTATTAAAAAATGATTTTAAAATATTTGTGAGGTTGACACAACTTAATTTAAAAAATTATCTAAGAATGACTTTCTCATTGTCCAAATATATGTTGATGATAATATTTTTGGTTCAACTAACGACAAGATATTTGAGATGATGAATATATTGGTTCAACTAACGACAATATGCCTAGAGTTTTCTAAGCTAATGCATAATATATTTGAGGTGACCATGATGGAAACTTAAAATTATGTCTTGGATATCAAATTCATCAAAACTCAGTATACTCATTCACCAAGCCAAATACATAACAAAATTGATTAAAAAGTTTAAAATGGATGATTGTAATGTCATGTCTACTCATATGCATCCATTTTGTTCTCTTCAAAAAGATGAGTCATATCAAAAAGTATACAGAGAAATGATAGGTTTTCTTCTTTACTTAATTGTCGCCAGACCTGATGTTATGTTTAGCGTGTGTGTACGTCACATTTTAGTTTGTCCCTATACAATCTCACTTAACAGGTGTTAAGAGGATATTTAGATGTATGAAAGACGTTGTTACATATTAGTAGGTGTATGTGATGCTGACTATGCTGGAGATAATCTAGAAAGGAAGAGCACTAGTGAAAATTGTACATTTCTTGATAATAATGATTTTAAAATTTATGAGAGTAACATTCCTATATTGTGACAATTCTTCAGCCATATATTTACCAAAAACTCTATTTTACATTCAAGTGCGAAACATATAAAGATTAAACATCATTTCATAAGGAATTATATCTAGAAGCGTAACTTAAAAATTAATTTTGTCGAACTGATCATCAGTAGGCTGATATTTCACACAAAACACATTGTTGAAGAATGATTAAGTCTTGTAAACAAACATCTAAATGTTCTGTTTATTAAATAATGACGTTCATTCTCTGTATGCCTTGTCTCTGGGAAAACAGAGTGAATGATTAAATACATGTTTGTTATGCCTCTAATGTCATTCAATTTATTTGTGCCTCTATTCATTCTAAATTCAATTAATCTTGAATGTGGACAATTTTCTTCTCATAAGGTGTAGATACTCTGACAAGTGTCTCACGTGTGCATCCAGTTTGTGATGTTTGAAAAACTCAACTGTTTTTTGGCTATTCAAATAATTTATATTACTCACAATCAAGCACAACTCCCACACTTTTGTCTCTTTGCAAATCGTTAAACTTCTATTCTCCATGAATCTCTCCTTGTTCCATGGCTTAAAGTTCATCCCCAATCCCCTCAAGTAGAAACTTCTCATATATTCCAACACTTCAATGCATCCTAGATCAACTTGAGACTCTTCCCGAACTAAAGGTTGACTTCACAAACCTAACTAAGAATGAATTTGACTTCATTGAGGACTTGATGAAGTATGTTGGTTTGAATATTTCAACTTGGAACAACAAGTTGCTTTGGACGTCCTAGTAATACTTCAAACTTCGATGGCGATGTATCAAACCCTGTGTTGGGTCTTCTTATCAATATCACTCTGCAATCCCTTGCAACCTACACCAGATGCCCAAAAGAAGACGTGATGCTTGAAAATGGATATAAGTTAAGAGTTGACTCATTTGAGCTATTCGAAGATCCCAATGTGAACTCCAAGTATGTACACCTCAAACCCAAGTATAGAGGTCTATTCAAAATTCTTATTGGGTGTGTGGTGCCAAAAAGTGGGTTGGTGAACCATGTTAGTAAAGACCACAAGGATCTAATATAGAATATCTCTCAAAGAATCAAGACAGACATTCCTGGCATCATCCTAGAATGCATCAGGTCATGCGTGATCAACTCTAGGATCGAGAAAATCAAGTATACCTCTAACCCTAGACTAATACATGTGGTACTTATGTTTACTTCTCTCATTCAAACTTCAGAGGAAGGTAGAGCTTTGAAGTAAATGAGGGGGAGAGTGAGAGAGAGAGCCAATACAATTCTTTATACAACAAAGCACACTAGAAAAACAATCAGAAGAACACATTTGTACATAAATCATCATCCATCCACCGGGTGACTTGAATGGAAGCTGTCAGTAGGTAAATATGATGAATGAATACTGTTCCTAAATTAAAAGTTTATTCAATAATAATAAGACCCCTACTCCGATAGGAACTATTAGTGTCAAAGGGGAAAAATTCAGAGTAGCAGATAAACCTTAGGAAACATTTTCCAAGATTAAATTCATGAGCTGGCCACTTATCAAAACCCAAACCACCAAAACCAATATCCCACATGTCTCATTTTGACATTTCAATTGTAACTCAAAAGTCATTGCAACTGCCTGAAGCAACACCAACATTGAAGTGGGTGTCTTCCCATAATTCTCTTGACAGATAATGTGAGAGATAGCGATGAGAGTTTTCACTAGAAAATTGATGTTGATACCTCACTATCTTATTCCCATCTTTGGGATCCACTTCTCATATTTATGTTTAACAAGCTTTCCTCTAAATCAATGTTTCCAAACTTGGCTAATATATTTAAGTAGTGGTGACCAAGAAATTATCAATTGAAAGGACGGTGGAAGGTGGTTCCCGTAGAAGAATTGGGTTACTGCTTAAAAGTTTTATTACATTTCAAACCTATAATTGTATCAAATTGCCGTAAATACACTACATTTATAATATTATAGTTGCGTTACGGAGTACAATTCAGCAAAACATAGAAAACGCTACAGAAGTAAATAATATTACTAACATTTGCGGTTTTCCATCACCAAAACATAATTGGTATAGTATTTTAAAATTAGATTCATATGAAAAAGCAAGGTTTCCGAAACAAATGCAAAAGAAAATAAAAGCTTATCTTTCAGAAATAAGATTGTCTCGCAAATATATATATAAAAACCACCAAAATTCAACAATAAATTGTAATAGTAGAATGCTAAGACTCACTTAGATAAACAATTTATAAAACAAAACAAGTGTCTCTAGAAACACTCCTGGAAAGGAGTACAAGTCTGGATTGACAAACTAAAAAGAAAAACCTAATCAAACAAACTAAAGCCCATGTCATCGTCACTTTCTTCCTTCGCCTCTTCCTGCAAACACAAAATATGAAGCACATTCAGTTACTTATATACAATATCATATTAAGTAGCAAGTATGGACTGCATCAAGCTATAAGTTTTTTAGTACAGTATACAATATGCAGTTAATAAAGTCTGTGCAGTGTTGATTACGAACTGCATAACCTATAATAATACTACATTAAACTCAATTAATGTGAGAGCAAAATAATACCCAAAAATATTATTACTAATTGTGGATAATTACACTCAAAGAACTATTAAAGCTACAATTGATAGTTGAATTCCCAAATTTCAATGAAACTACAACAATCAAATTACAATCTTATTACCATAAAGCAATTAATATCTTTGTTGTCGTTCAGACAGCGAAATTACAAAATTTAACAGTAGGTTTACATATAAATATTCCGAACTGGGCTCAGAGAAACCAGAAACAGGACTCGGTAAATAAAAGTGACAAGTATAAAAAAAATACAGCAAGCACAAATAATCTGTTCTAAAAAACTATTAAGTCTATTTCATGTCTTTATACATCTAAAAGGGTTACAGTCTACCCGCATTAAAAAAAATTAAACCCCACTAATTATTGTCTAATATGTTGAACATCGAGGTATACATTTAACACTACATTCAACAAAGCCTCTATGAAATGATCATCCAAACTTGAAAATGTACACAAATTTCAATTTACAATTGAAGTTTCAATAATATTAGGTTAAAACATCAATCAATAATATATCATTACTAAATATAACCCTTAAGACAGAAACCTAATATAAAGCATTACTAACAGTACCTTCTTGGCCTCAGCGGCAGGTGCGGCAGCTGCAGCGGCTCCACCAGCAGCAGCAGCGGCATGAGCAGCTACGACAACAGCGGCACCACCGGCAGCGCCAGCGTTCAAAACGAGATCGTCAATGATCTTATTCTGAGCAAGTTTGGCGAATAAGCTTGGCCAGTATGATTCGACAGTGACGCCAGCAGCCTTCAAGATAGTGTTAATCTTCTCCGCCTACAAAAAAAAAAAGTAAAGAAATTTGAGATCTGAAAATCAATTTGGTAAATTAGAAAGATGATTAAATAGAAGATAATAAACTAACGGTGATTGCGATTCCGTCATCGTGGAGCATCAAGATGGAGTAGATGCATGCTAACTCGTCGGCACTCATGGCTGCGTATAGATTTGATCGCGGGGCTGCTTCGGGTTTGTGGCACAGAAACGATTCTAGGGTTTCGAATCCTCAGCTGCTGTGAAACGTGTGAATCAATGTAAATATGAATATATAGTGTTTAGGGTTTCTTCAATTTTGGATATCCATTGTTTGGGCCTTCAGATTATGTGAATTTTTATTAAAAAATATGGGCCTTTTTCAGGTAGGGTTCAACATATCAAATCATTCATTCTAAAAATCATGGTTATTTTTAAGAATAAATAATAATTAAAATCTTCAATTAAGCCAAAATAAAAAATAAAACAAAACTATAACTTTAAGAATGAATAATTCTTAAAAATTATAAATTCCAATTTTTATTTTTGATGAAATAAATTCTAATTATTATTTTTATATAACTTAACTATTATGAGTATAACTTAATTCAAATTTATATTATTCGTTTTATAGTTGTACTTCATAAATAAAAATATATAATAAATAGAATTGTTTAAATAAAAATTAATTATTACTTTATTTAATAACTCTATTTTAATATATGTTATTATTATCTTCGTTATATATATACACATGTGATATATATATATATATATATAATATATATATATATATATATATATATATATATATATATATATCACGTCCATGTAGGAGATATATATATCACGTGTGTACATAAAATATACACATACGTATATATATATATATATATGTTATTATTTTTCTTCGTTTTGTATTTGTTATTTATAACAAATATAATAATAACATATACTAAAATAGAGTTATTAAATAAAGTAATAATTAATTTTTATTTAACAATTCTATTTATTATATATTATTTTTTTTTATGAAGTACAACTATAAAACGAATAATATAAATTGGAATTAAGTTATACTCATAGTAGTTAAGTTATATAAAAAATAATAATTAGAATTTAGTTCATCAAAAATAAAAATTAGAATTTATAATTTTTAAGAATTATTCATTCTTAAAGTCATAGTTTTGTTTTATTTTGGCTTAATTGAAGATTTTAATTATTATTTATTCTTAAAAATAACCATGATTTTTAGAATGAATGATTTGGTATGTTGAAGCCTACTTGAAAAAGGCCCATATTTTTTTAATGAAAAATCCACATAATCTGAAGGCCCAAACAATGGATATCCAAAATTGAAGAAACCCTAAACACTATATATTCATATTTACATTGATTCACACGTTTCACAGCAGCTGAGGATTCGAAACCCTAGAATCGTTTCTGTGCCACAAACCCGAAGCAGCTCGCGATCAAATCTATACGCAGCCATGAGTAACGGCGAGTTAGCATGCATCTACTCCATCATCGTGGAGCATCTAGATGGAGTAGATGCATGCTAACTCGCTGGCACTCATGGCTGCGTGTAGATTTGATCGCGAGCTGCTTCGGGTTTGTGGCACATAAACGATTCTAGGGTTTCGAATCCTCAGCTTCTGTGAAACGTGTAATAAATGTAAATATGAATATATAGTGTTTAGGGTTTCTTCAATTTTGGATATCCATTGTTTGGGCCTTCAGATTATGTGAATTTTTCATTAAAAAAATATGGGCCTTTTTCAGGTAGGGTTCAACATACCAAATTATTCATTCTAAAAATCATGGTTATTTTTAAGAATAAATAATAATTAAAATCTTCAATTAAGCCAAAATAAAAAATAAAACAAAACTATGACTTTAAGAATGAATAATTCTTAAAAATTATAAATTCCAATTTTTATTTTTGATGAACTAAATTCTAATTATTATATTTTTATATAACTTAACTACTATGAGTATAACTTAATTCCAATTTATATTATTCGTATTATACTTGTACTTCATAAAAAAAAAATAATATATAATAAATAGAATTGTTAAATAAAAATAAAGATATAATTAATATTTTATTTGATAATTCTATTTTCTTTAATGTTATTATTATCTTCGTTTATAATTGTATTATTCCTCCACTTGCTAACCCACAAAAGCCGCAAAAGTAATGTAAATAACCAAGGAAAAGATAAAATACCTCAAGCCATCTAGGAAAGCCAAAAGCAGCTCTTGGGATATAATCCGGTGCTTCTCCATCATTCTTGACAAAAGACTGGCCTTCACAAGTGATCTTCTATACAGACTTATCCTTTGTACGACATTGCATTCTGATTTTCTCATTTGATGTCATATAATGAATGAAAAATTTAAACAGACCTGGATTCAAATGGCAGCATTAGATATTATAATATTATCAAACAAATATCAAGTATTCAAGGATATGAAAGCAAACCTTGTTGACAATTACACGTCCAAAACCACATGGGACTGCTTCAGCATCAATGTCCCCAACATGTTTTCTAAGATTCTTTCTTACCCTAATTGAGGAATGTCAAAAGCCGCAAAAGTAACGTAAATAACCAAGGAAAAGATAAAATACCTCAAGCCATCTAGGAAAGCCAAAAGCAGCTCTTGGGATATAATTCCGGTGTTTCTCCATCATTCTTGACAAAAGACTGGCCTTCACAAGTGATCTTCTATACAGACTTATCCTTTGTACGACATTGCATTCTGATTTTCTCATTTGATGTCATATAATGAATGAAAAATTTAAACAGACCTGGATTCAAATGGCAGCATTAGATATTATAATATTATCAAACAAATATCAAGTATTCAAGGATATGAAAGCAAACCTTGTTGACAATTGCACGTCCAAAACCACATGGGACTGCTTCAGCATCAATGTCCCCAACATGTTTTCTAAGATTCTTTCTTACCCTAATTGAGGAATGTCAAAATCCGCAAAAGTAACGTAAATAACCAAGGAAAAGATAAAATACCTCAAGCCATCTAGGAAAGCCAAAAGCAGCTCTTGGGATATAATTCGGTGCTTCTCCATCGTTCTTGACAAAAGACTGGCCTTCACAAGTGATCTTCTATACAAACTTATCCTTTGTACGACATTGCATTCTGATTTTCTCATTTGATGTCATATAATGAATGAAAAATTTAAACAGACCTGGATTCAAATGGCAGCATTAGATATTATAATATTATCAAACAAATATCAAGTATTCAAGGATATGAAAGCAAACCTTGTTGCCAATTGCACGTCCAAAACCACATGGGACTGCTTCAGCATCAATGTCCCCAACATGTTTTCTAAGATTCTTTCTTACCCTAATTGAGGAATGTCAACTCATAATATAAGAATAGAAACACTATCAAAGATAGAAATCCAGAGTACATTATAGGGAGAAAGAACTGCAAAGCCTTTACATAAAGAAGTGGGAAGTCTATCAAAGAGATATAAATGGTTTACACTCACTTACCAAAGAGATATAAGCAAGCGAGCAAGCTGCCTAGAACCCATACGCTCAAAAGCTTTTCCGTCTTCCAAGGCCTTTCCTATTGTATCCACCCACCACTGCCCCATTGCACTTCCTTCTAGACCAACCTACAATCGTTATATAGACAGTAAATGCATGGATAGACTATACACATTACACAAAATTGTTCTTTGTATATACATGAGTTTCTTTTCTGATAATCAAATACAAGTGATTTTGACTTTCTCTTTTTTAGAAAATAAAATGACTACATTCCATGTGCCAATCAAAATTCTGATATTGTGTCTTCTTGTATAAGTTCCTTTGAGGCCAGCTCTGTTCTTATTATGTTGTCAACAGGGCATGGGGATGCAATATTCCATCCGCGTATGCCGCCATGAGTTGCAAAGCTATACACAGAACCGTTACCAACAACCAATTTAAGCACAGGACTATTATGAGCAACCCATCCTGCAATTATGTTGCCTTCTAAGTCCAGTACTTGGATAATACCACTCACATAGCATACATACACCCGTGTTCCAAAATTGCAGAAGCATTGAACGGCACAGGGTGGCGATTAAAATCCTGCAAATCATCCCATCACTTGTTTGCCCAAGGGCTTCTGTTGTTTTAGTATATTCAACAAATGCCCCAAATTTACCTATTTGAATTTGTCACTACATAACATAACTCAAGAGACCAAACCCAAAAAAAAGAATATGTATATTTTTACCAAAAATCTAACTATAACTATTTATTATATCTAAGAAAAAAAGTTCAAAACATTGTTTTACGAAGTCATTATAAAATAATACTACTTCCGATCTTTATAATAAGACATAAATAATTATAAAATAATACTAGTTCCGATCCTTATATATAAATAAGATAAAAATATGTCAACAAAAAATTGATGTAAATTACTTTTATCAATTTTTGTTGACTTATTTATATTTCATTTGTCTCTTCTAAAAAAGACTTAGAGGGTACACTCATTATCTAAATTAAAAAGTTATACATGATGAATGTATTAAACTTATAAAACATAAATAAATAAAAATTTATTTTAAACACTTTAAGTTTACACAAAAATACAAATACACGCACAATATAACTTAACAATACTTTTTAACGTAGAAAGTTAAAAGGTAGTTTAAGAAAAATGTTTAACAATGCTAATTTGACATTTAGTGAGAAATATAATGTAATTTTACAAATATAAAATTTATTATTTTGACAAACCTATAGACATTGGAATAATATTTTACTTTTTAATTAATAGTCTGAAATGAATCTGGTTAATGAGTACACTCGGACATCTCATTAACAACACTGTCCAATTTTGTAAAACTACAATTTTAAATATCATTCTTTAGATGTTGTAGATATCAGTTACCGGTTATTCATGTATATAAATATAATTATATTGCGTAAAAGCAGGCCATAACTTAAACGTACGAAGACAAATTAATAAATTAGTTTAGATCAACGAATTTTTAAAGTAACATATTAGTGTCACTAACCTAATTTCAAATGAATAATTAATGCGGCTTGATTATCACATATTAGTGTCACTAACCTAATAACTGTTTCAACCAAATGAGCTTACATGTTACAAACGCCATGGCCCCGAATTCAGCACTATAGTACAGCAATTTAGTATGATTCAAAGCGAAATCTGTCATTTTGTGATTTATTACCACTTAGCTTAAGGGTGAATTTATTTGACTGTCTACAAGGATGATATTGTCATACCTTGTAGTGATCAGCAAGGCATACTTCAATTGAAACGACATCTCTCTCATCAGTTTGAGACTAAATATGCTATGGATATTCTTGAAGAGACAAGATTATCGAATGCCAAGTCGATTGATATTCATATGGATACAAATGTCAAACTTTTACCTACGTAGGGAAAGCCACTTCCAAATCAAGAAGATACAGAAAATTGGTTGGTAAATTAAACTACCTCACATTCACTTGTCCAAATATTTCATTGGCAATCAGTGTGGTAAAACAATTTTTAAACTCTTTTTGCCAAGAACAATGGAATGTATGGTATGAATCTTACAATGCATTAAAGATACTCCAAGAAAAGGTCTAATTTATGAAAGCATATGACATACTCAATTAGTTAGTTATTCAAATGATAGGTGATCCACATGGGTATTGTATCCTTGTTGGAGGTAACTTCATATCATTTGCAAGATCCAGTGTTGAAGTTGAATATAGAGTCATGACATTAGTAACATGTGAGTTCATTTGGTTGAAGCAGATACTCAAAAGGCTTCAATTTGAAGAAGCAATGCCAATGACCACTAATCTATGATAAAGAAGCCACATTGCGTATTGCCTCAAATACAGTTTTTCATGAGACGACCAAACATCTAGAAATTTACTGCCACTTTGTCAGAGAGAAGATCGAATCAGGTGACATCATTACAACTTACAAGTTGTCAATTCCAATTATCAATTGGCATGTGTTTACAAAATCCTAGTGAGATCCTGAAAGCAGTTAGATATGTACCAAGCTTGGTGCAATTGATTTATATGATCCAACTTAAAGGAGAGTTGATATTTAAATATAGGAATATTCTATTTATATAGAAATAGCATAGTTTCTATCGTAGTTAATGTTGTTGGTTGCAGTGGCGGATCTTGCACAAGATATCGGGGGAGCCGGTGAACGACAAGTATTAACTAAAATTTTATAATTGAAATTCTTAAAAGTTATATAATTTTTTTTAGAGTTTCACACAATTCATATATAGTCAATAAGTTGAAAAAGTTAAAATTTCAATTCTTACAAATTTTACAATTTTCAGTCACACAATTCACACAAGTTTTTAGAATTTCACACAATTTAATCAAATAAAATTTATCTATTTTACGATTTTCGTCTTTGTCGAAAATTTTCTTCTTGAAAAATGCATCAATTTTCTTAAGTTTAAACATCGTGTCACTTCTAAAAAAATACATAAATTAATTAAAAATATTCACAATTAAAAAATAGTATCTCACTATTATATATCAATTGTTAATATGTAAAAATTTGTTAATAGGTAGTAGTTGAATTGCTAACTAAAGTGTTAGAATTTGTTTGTTCGTTATTAATTAGTTTATTATTCGATATTACATAGTTTATCTATATATATAGATATTGTTGTATTAATTTTATTAGTATAAATTTTAAGAGAGAAAAAACGAATTGAGTAGAGACAAGAGAGATACATAGTTGGAGAGGGGAGAGGCGAAATGCTTTTTAAAACGACAAAGGTTGAAAGATATTTTAATAATTTATCACTATTATTTTAATAACCTATTTATAAAAAAATAATTTAAAAAATATAGGGGATGTCGTGACCCCCGCTCCCAAGAAGATATGGCCGCTGGTTGGTTGTATATTGATTTGTTTCTAAGTCTATATAATAAAATCTTTGTGGTGTAGTTTAGACACAAAGATCCATTATATGTCTCTCGTTTTCTCTCATTCAACAAGGTCCTTTAAATTCGTAGCGTTAACGACGTTGGCCTTTTTATAACTTTCATTAAAAAAGCCCATGTGGTCATTACAATGATGATATGGTTATTACTGAGCTGATCTAGACTGTCCAACTTGGCTACAGTCAAAAATCAAAATTTATAATTAATTTTATAAAAAAAATGAAGGAAGAATGCAATGATCATTTCCATCCTCATAACGAAGGCAGTTGTGCAAACATAATTATTTTCCCATCTACCCAATTTTCATTATAGCCAACACATTTCTATTGAGATCAACACACCCACCGAGACATGAGCCTATATTTTATATACTTGTACCCATAACCATTTTAAAGTCTTTCTTGACAACACCATGGAGCCAAAACATGGTCAAACAAAGCATTGCAATTCCAAATTTGTCAGCAAGATCATCCATAACAAAAGATACAACATTTCCATTATCGTTTAAGTTCTAAAAGTTAAAGGACCAATTTGCCACCACAACCACGAAAAAGACCTCTAGGGTCAAATAGACCTTCTACCATGAGAGGATCCTTCCTTTTACCATTATTTTCATCCAGGTTATGAGAAACACCTGGAAAATTCTGACTGAATTGCTCTTGTGTAGTGGAAAATTCTTGTGACCGAGCTTGAGTAGGATTCAGAGAGTACCAGTGATAACATTTTTTCTACTCTTCTCTAGACGTGCTTCATGAACAAGCAACATAGACCAAATTTCAATTTTCACCCATAGAATAGAATACGATCTGGTTTTCTATTCACTGCAGCAACAACCAAATTTAATTATTCTGGAAGTGCCTCAAGGACAAATTGCAGGAAACCCTGATGCAAAATCAGATCACCGATGTGGAGAAGGGAATCCTCTATGTCACGAACACGAAGCATAAACTCCTCTACTGAGCGATTGTCTACTGATTGAAATGTTTAAAATGGATGATTGTAATGTCATGTCTACTCATATGCATCCATTTTGTTCTCTTCAAAAAGATGAGTCATATCAAAAAGTATACAGAGAAATGATAGGTTTTCTTCTTTACTTAATTGTCGCCAGACCTGATGTTATGTTTAGCGTGTGTGTACGTCACATTTTAGTTTGTCCCTATACAATCTCACTTAACAGGTGTTAAGAGGATATTTAGATGTATGAAAGACGTTGTTACATATTAGTAGGTGTATGTGATGCTGACTATGCTGGAGATAATCTAGAAAGGAATAGCACTAGTGAAAATTGTACATTTCTTGATAATAATGATTTTAAAATTTATGAGAGTAACATTCCTATATAGTGACAATTCTTCAGCCATATATTTACCAAAAACTCTATTTTACATTCAAGTGCGAAACATATAAAGATTAAACATCATTTCATAAGGAATTATATCTAGAAGCGTAACTTAAAAATTAATTTTGTCGAACTGATCATTAGTAGGCTGATATTTTCACAAAACACATTGTTGAAGAATGATTAAGTCTTGTAAACAAACATCTAAATGTTCTGTTTATTAAATAATGACGTTCAATTCTTTGTATGCCTTGTCTATGGGAAAACAGAGTGAATGATTAAATACATGTTTGTTATGCCTCTAATGTCATTCAATTTATTTGTGCCTCTATTCATTCTAAATTCAATTAATCTTGAATGTGGACAATTTTCTTCTCATAAGGTGTAGATACTCTGACAAGTGTCTCACGTGTGCATCCAATTCTGATGTTGAAAACTCAACTGTTATTTGGCTATTCAAATAATTTATATTACTCACAATCAAGCACAACTCCCACACTTTTGTCTCTTTGCAAATCGTTAAACTTCCCATTCTCCATGAATCTCTCCTTGTTCCATGGCTTAAAGTTCATCCCCAATCCCCTCAAGTAGAAACTTCTCATATATTCCAACACTTCAATGCATCCTAGATCAACTTGAGACTCTTCCCGAACTAAAGGTTTGACTTCACAAACCTAACTAAGAATGAATTTGACTTCATTGAGGACCTTGATGAAGTATGTTGGTTTGAATATTTCAACTTGGAACAACAAGTTGCTTTGGACGTCCTAGTAATACTTCAAACTTCGATGGCGAGGTATCAATCCCTGTGTTGGGTCTTCTTATCAATATCACTCAGCAATCCCTTGCAACCTACACCAGATGCCCAGAAGAAGACGTGATGCTTGAAAATGGATATAAGTTAAGAGTTGACTCATTTGAACTATTCGAAGATCCCAATGTGAACTCCAAGTATGTACACCTCAAACCCAAGTATAGAGGTCTATTCAAAATTCTTATTGGGTGTGTGGTGCCAAAAAGTGGGTCGGTGAACCATGTTAGTAAAGACCACAAGGATCTAATATAGAATATCTCTCAAAGAATCAAGACAGACATTCCTGACATCATCCTAGAATGCATCAGGTCATGCGTGATCAACTCTAGGATCGAGAAAATCAAGTATACCCCTAACCCTAGACTAATAAATGTGGTACTTATGTTTACTTCTCTCATTCAAACTTCAGAGGAAGGTAGAGCTTTGAAGTAAATGAGGGAGAGAGAGAGAAAGAGCCAATACAATTCTTTATACAACAAAGCACACTAGAAAAACAATCAGAAGAACACATTTGTACATAAATCATCATCCATCCACCGGGTGACTTGAATGGAAGCTGTCAGTAGGTAAAGATGATGAATGAATACTGTTCATAAATTAAAAGTTTATTCAATAATAATAAGACCCCTACTCCGATAGGAACTATTAGTGTCAAAGGGGAAAAATTCAGAGTAGCAGATAAACCTTATGAAACATTTTCCAAGATTAAATTCATCAGCTGGCCACTTATCAAAACCCAAACCACCAAAACCAATATCCCACATGTCTCATTTTGACATTTCACTTGTAATTCAAAAGTCATTGCAACTGCCTGAAGCAACGCTAACATTGAAGTGGGTGTCTTCCCATAATTCTCTTGACAGATAATGTGAGAGATAGCGATGAGAGTTTTCACTAGAAACTTGATGTTAATACCTCACTATCTTATTCCCATCTTTGGGATCCACTTCTCATATTTATGTTTAACAAGCTTTCCTCTAAATCAATGTTTCCAAACTTGGCTAATATAGTTAAGTAGTGGTGACCAAGAAATTATCAATTGAAAGGACGGTGTAAGGTGGTTCCCGTAGAAGAATTGGGTTACTGCTTAAAAGTTTTATTACATTTCAAACCTATAATTGTATCAATTGCCGTAAATACACTACATTTATAATATTATAGTTGCGTTACAGAGTACAATTCAGCAAAACATAGAAAACGCTACAGAAGTAAATAATATTACTAACAATTTGCGATTTTCCATCATCCAAAACATAATTGGTATAGTATTTTAAAATTAGATTCATATGAAAAAGCAAGGTTTCCGAAACAAATGCAAAAAGAAAATAAAAGCTTATCTTTCAGAAATAAGATTGTCTTGCAAATATATAAAAACCACCAAAATTCAACAATAAATTGTAATAGTAGAATGCTAAGACTCACTTAGATAAACAATTTATGAAACAAAACAAGTGTCTCCAGAAAACACTCCTGGAAAGGAGTACAAGTCGGGATTGACAAACTAAAAAGAAAAACCTAATCAAATAAACTAAAGCCCATGTCATCGTCACTTTCTTCCTTTCCCTCTTCCTGCAAATACAAAATATGAAGCACATTCAGTTACTTATATACAATATCATATTAAGTAGCAAGTATGGACTGCATCAAGCTATAAGTTTTTTAGTACAGTATACAATATGAGTTAATAAAGTCTATGCAGTGCTGATTACGAACTGCATAACCTATATACTACATTAAACTCAATTAATGTGAGAGCAAAATAATACCCAAAAATACTATTACTAATTGTGGATAATTACACAAAGAACTATTAAGCTACAATTGATAGTTGAATTCCCAAATTTCAATGAAACTACAACAATCAAATTACAATCTTGTTACCATAAAGCAATTAATATCTTTGTTGTCGTTCAGACAGCGAAATTACAAAATTTAACAGTGGGTTTACATATAAATATTCCGAACTGGGCTCAAAGAAACCAGAAACAGGACTCGGTAAATAAAAGTGACAAGTATAAAAAAAATACAGCAAGCACAAATAATCTGTTCTATGTACACAAATTTGAAAATGTACACAAATTTCAATTGAAGTTTCAATAGTATTAGGTTAAAACATCAATCAATAATATATCATTACTAAATATAACCCTTAAGACAGAAACCTAATATAAAGCATTACTAACAGTACCTTCTTGGCCTCGGCGGCAGGTGCGACAGCTGCAGCGGCTCCACCAGCAGCAGCAGGAGCAGCTACGGCAACGCCATCGTTCAAAACGAGATCGTCAATGCTCTTATTCTGAGCAAGTTTGGCGAATAAGCTTGGCCAGTATGATTCGACAGTGACGCCAGCAGCCTTCAAGATAGTGTTAATCTTCTCCGCCTACAAAAAAAAAAGCAAAGAAATTTGAGATCTGAAAATGAATTTGGTAAATTAGAAAGATGATTAAATGGAAGATAATAAACTAACGGTGATTGCGATTCCGTTATCGTGGAGCATCAAGATGGAGTAGATGCATGCTAACTCGCCGGCACTCATGGCTGCGTATAGATATGATCGCGAGCTGCTTCGGGTTTGTGGCACTGAAACGATTCTAGGGTTTCGAATCCTCAGCTGCTGTGAAACGTGTGAATCAATGTAAATATGAATATATAGTGTTTAGAGTTTCTTCAATTTTGGATATCCATTGTTTGGGCCTTCAGATTATGTGGATTTTTCATTAAAAAAATATGGGTCTTTTTCAGGTAGGCTTCAACATACCAAATCATTCATTCTAAAAATCATGGTTATTTTTAAGAATAAATAATAAATAAAATCTTCAATTAAGCCAAAATAAAAAAAATAAAACAAAACTATGACTTTAAGAATGAATAATTCTTAAAAATTAGAAATTCCCAATTTTTATTTTTGATGAACTAAATCTAATTATTATTTTTATATAACTTAACTACTATGAGTATAACTGAATTCCAATTTATATTATCGTTTATAGTAGTGTACTTCATAAAAAAAATAATATATAATAAATATAAATAAAAGTTAATTATTACTTTATTTAATAACTCTATTTTAGTATATGGTTATTTATTATATTGATATAAATAACAAATACAAACGAAGATATAATATAATAACATAATATATATATATATATATATATATATATATATATTATATATATTATGTGTATATATTACGTACGTGTATTATATATATACCTACATACGTGATATTATATATCTACCTATATATGGACGTGTTATATATATACATATATAATATATACATGTGTATATATATAACGAAGATAATAATAACATATACTAAAATAGAGTTATTAAATAAAGTAATAATTAATTTTTATTTAACAATTCTCTTTATTATATATTTTTTTTTTTATGAAGTACAACTATAAAACGAATAATATAAATTTGAATTAAGTTATACTCATAGTAGTTAAGTTATATAAAAAAAATAATTAGAATTTAGTTCATCAAAAATAAAAATTGGAATTTATAATTTTTAAGAATTATTCATTCTTAAAGTCATAGTTTTGTTTTATTTTTTATTTTGGCTTAATTAAAGATTTTAATTATTATTTATTCTTAAAAATAACCATGATTTTTAGAATTAATGATTTGATATGTTGAACCCTACCTGAAAAAGGCCCATATTTTTTTAAATGAAAAATCCACATAATCTGAAGGCCCAAACAATGGATATCCAAAATTGAAGAAACCCTAAACACTATATATTCATATTTACATTGATTCACACGTTTCACAGCAGCTGAGGATTCGAAACCCTAGAATCGTTTCTGTGCCACAAACCCGAAGCAGCCCGCGATCAAATCTATACGCAGCCATGAGTGCTGGCGAGTTAGCATGCATCTACTCCATCTTGATGCTCCACGATGACGGAATCGCAATCACCGTTAGTTTATTATCTTCTATTTAATCATCTTTCTAATTTACCAAATTCATTTTCAGATCTCAAATTTCTTTGCTTTTTGTTTTGTAGGCGGAGAAGATTAACACTATCTTGAAGGCTGCTGGCGTCACTGTCGAATCATACTGGCCAAGCTTATTCGCCAAACTTGCTCAGAATAAGAGCATTGACGATCTCGTTTTGAACGCCGGTGGTGCCGCTGTTGCCGTAGCTGTTGCCGGTAGATTTAGTAGTTATTGACTTGATAGATTTCGATGTGATTTTGGGTATGGATTGGTTGGCTTTGCATCATGCCACTTTGAATTGTCATAACAAAGTGGTGAAATTTGAGATACCAGGACAACCCAGTCTTCTCGTTTCAAGGAGGATGTGGTTGGGTACCACGTAACCAAATCTCAGCCTTGGCAGCTAGCAAGTTAATGAGAAGAGGTTGTCAAGCGTACTTAGCCGTGGTAAGGGACACACAGGTGGTTGAAGAGGAATTGGAAAAAATTCCAATAGCATGTGAAAATCCAGATGTTTTTTCTGAAGAACTTCCTGGGTTACCACCTGATAGGGATATTGAATTCTCTATAGACTTAGTTCCAAACACTCATCCTATATCCATACCTCCTTATCGTAGATTGAATTCTCTATAGACTTAGTTCCAAACACTCATCCTATATCCATACCTCCTTATCGTATGGCACCAGCAGAACTCAAAGAGTTAAGGGAACAACTTCAAGATCTTCTTGATAAGGGTTTCATTCATCCAAGTTCTTCTCCTTGGGGAGCACCCGTCTTATTTGTAAAGAAGAAAGATGGATCTATGCGGCTATGTGTAGACTACCGACAGTTGAATAAAGTAACTGTGAAGAATAAATATCTGTTACCCCGCATTGATGAGTTGTTTGACCAACTTCAAGTAGCTCAATGTTTTTCTAAGATTGATTTGCGGTCGGGGTATCACCAGTTGAAGATTAAGAGGGACGACATAACGAAGACAGCTTTCCGCACGCGTTATGGACATTATGAATTCCTGGTTATGTCTTTCGGGCTTACTAATGCCCCAGCAGCTTTCATGGATTTGATGAATCGCGTTTTTAAACCATTCTTGGATCAATTTGTGATTGTGTTTATTGATGACATCCTTGTTTATTCCAAGAGTAAAGAAGAACACGAGCGACATTTAATGTTGGTTTTGCAAACCTTAAAAGATAAACAATTATATGTCAAATTCTCAAAATGTCAGTTTTGGCTGGATAGTGTGGCATTTTTAGGACATGTTGTGTCTAAGGATGGAATAAGCGTAGATCCAAGTAAGGTGGAAGCAGTCCAGAATTGGCCCAGACCTACCACAGTGAAGGAGATTCAGAGTTTTCTTGGCTTAGCTGGCTATTATCGACGTTTTGTGAAGGATTTCTCAAAGGTTGCATCTTCGTTGACTAGGTTGACCCAGAAGAAAGTTGAGTTCCGATGGACTGATGCATGTGAGGAAAGCTTTCAAAAATTGAAGGGGTACTTGACGTCAGCACCTATTTTAGCATTACCTATAGGTGGTGAAAGTTATGCAGTTTATTGTGATGCTTCTAGAGTTGGTCTCGGTTGTGTACTTATGCAACAAGGTAAAGTTATTGCATATGCATCTAGACAACTCAAGAGGCATGAAGTGAACTATCCCACACATGATTTGGAAATGGCTGCAGTTGTCTTTGCTCTTAAGATTTGGAGGCACTATCTATATGGTGAAACTTGTGAGATTTATACCGATCATAAAAGTCTTAAGTATATCTTTCAGCAGCGAGACTTAAATTTAAGACAAAGAAGATGGATGGAACTTTTGAAAGATTATGATTGCACAATCTTATACCACCCAGGGAAGGCAAATGTTGTTGCAGATGCCTTGAGTAGGAAATCCATGGGCAGTCTTGCTCATATAGCAGAAGTAAAGAGGCCAATAGTTAAAGAATTTCAAGAAGTTGTTGAAAGTGGAATTCAATTGGAACTTGGTCATTCGAGGTTATTTTTAGCCCACGTACAAATTCGTTCAACCATAGTTGATGATATCAAGGAAGCTCAAAGTCAAGACCCATACTTGGTGAATATGGTAAATAATGTTCAGAATGGTAAAATTTCAGACTTTTCAGTTGATTCTGATGGTGTGCTGAGATTGAAGGCTCGACTGTGTGTTCCAAATGTTGGTGGCTTAAGGAGGAAAATTTTAGAGGAGGCTCATCATTCTTCTTATACTATTCACCCAGGTTCTAATAAAATGTATCAAGACTTGAGAGAATTGTATTGGTGGGAAGGGATGAAGAGAGACGTAGCAGATTTTGTCTCTAGGTGCTTAGTGTGTCAACAAGTAAAGGCTGAGCACCAAAAGCTTGCGGGATTACTTCAACCTGTTGAAATACCTGAATGGAAGTGGGAAGGCATCGCTATGGATTTTGTCACAGGGTTACCACGAACTCAAAAGGGTTATGACTCGGTGTGGGTGATTATGACTCTTTGCATGGTGTACCGGTGTCTATTATTTCTGACCGTGGGGCTCAATTTACCGCTCAATTTTGGAAGTCGTTCCAAACTTCATTAAGGACTCGTTTGAAGCTTAGCACCGCTTTTCATCCTCAAACAGATGGTCAATCTGAAAGGACTATACAAATATTGGAAGATATGCTACGTGCTTGTGTTCTGGATCTCGGGGGTAGTTGGGATCAACATTTGCCCTTGATGGAATTTGCATACAATAATAGTTATCAATCTAGTAATCAGATGGCTCCGTTCGAGGCTTTGTACGGAAGACGGTGCAGGTCTCCGATAGGGTGGTTTGAAGTTGGTGAAGCTAAATTAGTCGGTCCAGAATTGATTCAAGATGTCGTTGAAAAAGTTAAATTGATTCGGGATCGCTTAGTGACAGCTCAAAGTAGGCAAAAATCTTATTCTGATAAGAGGTGTCGTCCCTTAGAGTTCTCAGTGGGAGAACATGTATTCTTACAAGTTTCACCAATGAAAAGAGTGTTGCGGTTTGGTAAAAAGGGGAAACTAAGCCCAAGGTTCATTGGACCATTTGAAGTTTTAGAGAGAGTCGGACCAGTAGCGTATCGCTTGGCACTTCCACCGGATCTCTCGGGAGTTCATCCAGTTTTTCATATTTCGATGCTTCAAAAGTATCTTCACGACCCTTCTCATGTGATTAATCATGAAGACATACAATTAGATGAGAGTTTATCATACGTTGAGCATTCGATAGCCATATTAGATCGTCAAGTGAGACGTTTACGCTCAAAAGATATTGTTTCGGTAAAAGTTCTTTGGCGTGGTCCATCAGGTGAAGAAACCACTTGGGAACCCGAAGAAATCATTCGTGCAAAGTACCCACACTTATGTTGAAACTCAAGGATAGTTGTATTTATTATTAAAATAAAAAGTAAAATAAATAAAGGGGAGGAGATTGTTACGCCCATATATAAATATATATATATATATATATATATATATATATATATATATATTATATATATATTAATAATAATAATAATATTAATAATAATTAAATAAAACAAAACCCTTGCCACCTCATCCCATTCTTTTTCAAATTCATTTTCCCATTTGCTCTCTCTCTCTCCTCTCGGCAGAAAGCAACCCCCTCCCTCTCCTTCATTTTTTTTTGTTTTTCTTTCATTCTTTTATTTCCCTTCTCATTGCTTCTTCTCATTCTATTACTCAAACCCTCAATCCTTAAAAGAGATTTAACATCCCCACAAGCTTAATTTCTCAAACTCCTACAAATTCTTCTTTGGTTGGGATTTTTGGGTTAGGGTTTGTGTTCTAAGGAAGGAAAAAGGTACCATCTCTTGAAAGTGGCTTATTGAGACTCATTGAGGTAAATGCACAACTCTAATCCTAGTATGAATTCATAGAAAAATGTAGTTTGTTTAAAAATCTTATTTTTTGTGTTTAGGGTATATTTAAACGATTTTTAGGGTTTCCTAGAGTTAGCTAAACTTTAGAATAATTTTTCTAAAGTCTTGGAAATATTTTTGATACTCAGATTTGTCAGTTGATACCCTGCCAGCTACTCTGAGAGTTGTTGGAGAGCAAACTTAGACGATTCTCCATAACTGTGAGTTGACGACGATCATCGTCATATATTTTTTATACTGCTATTATTATTATTTTACTTGTTTTATATATTAAAGTATTTATTGAAAAATTTGGGAAACACAACCTTTGAATTTTATCTCGATTTCATCAATTATTTAATTTAACGGTCGTTGTTATATAATATGTTATTAATTCGATTTACGTATGATTTAAAGTATTTAAATCTTGAATTTGTTATGCGATTGAATATGTTTTTCACGAATTTCGATGAAATGATTTTAAATGCGCGTTTTGGGAAATCGATGTTATTGTTATTAAATCGTTAACTGCGTTAGGTGCACCTAGTTACCACGTGTTGATTAGGGAGAGTTAACCGTTACATGGAGTCGGCCTTACGAGAGAGGTCATCCGTAGGAGGAGAGGGCTATCAACGAGATGTAAGCTCCCTAATTGATAGGTGCTGATGCGTTGCGGGATTGAGGGGAGAGGGTCATTCGTTAGATGGAGTCGCCCCTAAGGGAAAGGCCACCCTTAGGAGGAAAGGGCTATCAATGCGATAAAGCCGCCTCTTGGTTCTAAAAATTTGTATTGTTATTTGTTTGATTTTTTATAATGATTTTAAGGTTGTTCATTTTGATTTCGTTTCGTTATTCACTGGATTTTTAATATTTCTGCCAAGCGATTAAATAGTCATTCGTGCCTTTTGTGTTTCCCTTCTAATTGATGGTGGTTGTTGTCTCCTCACTAAGTCTTTGTGACTTACCCCTTTATGTTGCTTATTTTTTCAGATTCGCAAGCAGCTGAGTAGGAATCTATTATTTGATTCAAGTCTCAACAAACTTTTTTTTTGGTAGGCCTCTTTGATCGAGGACCATTTTGTAACATTTGTTGAGTCTATGTAATTACAGCTATTTTGGATTCTAGAAAGTCTATTTAGTTTTTTTGAGAAGCGTATTAAGCAATTTGATTATGTTATTTGAAAGTTGAACAGAGATTTTACAAAATTTGGAAATGTTGAAATTACAGAGGATACTTTGTCGAAATTTCGAGAAAAAGCATATATATTTTTTAAACGATTAAAGAGCGATTTACATAAGATACTACTATTCAAGACCAGTGATTGACGTCACATAAGCCATTTTCAGTGATTGGGTGTTATTTGCCAAACAACCCGAGACTAATTCAGGTGGATGCACCTCCATCACATGTTAGTTCCATAATTCAGACGGCGAGTGATTGAATGAAATTAAGTCCACTTCTTACCATTTTTATTTTTATGAATGTTATTCGTTAGTTTGGTAGGAAGAGGGAAAATGTTAGTTGCAACAATCGATCAAACTCTGTAGTCTGTATCTCTTGCACAAAACTTATCCGGTGTCCTACCCCAGAAACATTCAGAATTTAAAGTCTGATGTGCAGCAGCCAATTCGTGTGTTCAGTTTTATTTTAGTGAAAATTTATTTTTGATTAAATTGATTTTATTTAAAAGTGAGTTGGAGGTAAAATGATTTATGTTTGCATAAGATTCACTTAAAAGTGAGTTGAACAATATGTTTGAGTGTAAACATCGTGTTTGCAGGCAAAAACTACAAATCCTAACTTCAAAATCAATTTTGAAGACAAAACCAATTATAACAAAAAAAATCTCAAATATACAAAAAATCAATTTTAAGATTTCAGAATCACTTTTGGCTCTTTCAGAAGTGAATAACCATGCACTTAAAGTGGTCTATAGCTAGTCAATTATAATTCATTAAAGTAGTCTTAGATGAACAAAGAAGAGATTATATAAAATAGAGTATATTCATTCATAATAAAAGAAGAAAGATGAAATACATGTAGGTAAGCTAGGATAAAAGAAGAAAGATGAAGTACATGCAACAAAAACAGATTAAGATAAGCTAGGATACAAGGAAAAAAACTTATCAAGAAGAAAAAACTTTCAAAAAATAAGAAGTAATTTTGTATAGAAAAGATGCTGAATTAGAAGAATACCATTTTGTCCCGAGACCACAAAACTGTCAATGTATTCATGAACTGTAAGCCACAATCCAAGGATTCCGAGTCCAAGAAAAAGGCCAGCAGCAACATCAATCAAACTATGCATACCAAGATAAATTCTTCCTACAAAAAATAACAAACAGTTTTAATTGTTCTGCTGTACAATAGGCCAAAAAATTGGAACTCACTAAGATTAGAAATAATAAAAAAAACCTACCCAAACCAACGAGAGCCACGAACAAACAAGCAAGGGAAACTCCAAAATAATTAATATAGGCACCTTGAATTTGAGTATGAGTCAGGACATAGTGCAAAAGGTAGCTGATAAACACCCATTCCAACGGAAAACATCCATTAATGACAAACACAGAATTGAAAGCAAGTGTTTCATCTTTCTCATTAGATAATCTGACTTAAAAAAACTGTAATTCTAATCATTTTAAGGTGCCAATAGAAGAAAGATGAAATATATGATTGCAAATATATTACCATGTTTTACTTATTTGGTTATTTTCTATTCTCCATAGTTGGCCAAGAAAATAGGTAAAGAAAGATGAAGTTAAACCATGCGACTTGAATTGTAAGGCATGCATGCCACCCTTCTCAATTCTTTGGTCACAGTGCATAACTAACATCTCAATGGCCAATCCACCACAAGCAAGCAGCCTTAAGAACACAGCACAAGACACAACTCCCTCACTCTAAACTCTAACAAAACAATATTCCTAGGCATAGGTCCATGGAAGCTTTTCAATTGAAATAAATTTGCAGTTCTTCACTTCCGGAAAAGTTTTATGAACTAATAGATGTCTATGAAGTTAAATAAGATAACTTTTCAAAAAAGTATAACGCAGAAGCCAATTTCGACTTATACATTGGGCTGTGATTAGATTTATCTGGGAAGTTTACCCAATCTGACTCGTAGGCTTTGTTTGGGAGTTACGAGGGAAATGGAACAAGGGATTTAGGGGCAAGGAAGGATGAAGGGATGATAGCCCTCATTCTCATATAGGGGGTTTATTTTTTCTCCATAAAACTAAAACCCCTCCTATATGGGAGAACTCAAAAAATGAAGTGGAGGAGATCCATTCACTCCCCTTCGCTCCTAACTCCCAAACAAACCCTTAGTCACACACCAAGCATGATGACTTAAAGAAAAAAATCAAATAACAAAAAAAATACCCAGATAAGCAAACTGTGTTGAGTGTGTGAGAAGAAGGAAGTCCATATTCTAAAGCATTCTCTTCCTCGTCTTTTGTAGCAGTCACTCTCCTCACAGGTGGAGAAGCTGGTCTTGGTGCTGAAACCACATCCTATATAGTGTGACAAATAAACAAACACCATAAGTACACAAACATTAAACACAACATGTAATGATGTAACTATACAAAAGGGCTAAATCCAATTTTAATTTAAATGAATATATAAACACATAGTACATGATACATACCTTTATGCAGTTCCCTATATAATCACAAAACGCCATCAACAACGTCATTTGCCTAGCCAATTGGCCATGGCCACTCTACACAGAACCCAAAAATCCAATAAATTACAGTTTTTTAAACAAAAATTTATCTTTTTTTTTGTTTGTAAATAAGCAAAATTTTATCTGATATCATAAACGCATACGTACCCAGAAAAGCAAAGGGAGAAAAGCAGTGTAAAAGGGCACAGAAACAACACAAGACAACCCAGAGAAAAGAGCATCAAGAAATCCAGCCCTGTAACTCTGCATCAACAAAAAAATCAAATAAAATCAACATTCACAACAAAAACATTGAAAAGCTAAGAAATTTAAGAGAATCAAAATCTGTGGTTCTTTTTTTTTTTTTTTTTTACCTGGATCTGAAGGAGAATTGGGGTTCCGGTTTCAACATAGTGAGTAACGAAAGGTTGAAGGAAAGATCTAAGCTTTAGAGCGAGATTGAGGTATGAAGATGAGAAAAGCCAAAAGAGTATTCCAGCAAGAACCGAACCTTGCCATAGTGCTGAACACTCCATTGTTCTTCTTCTAATTTCTCTTCTACTTTGTATGGTGGAAGAAGAAGAAGAAGAAGAAGAAGAAGAAGAAGAAGAGACTAGAACAAGAAATGAGAATCGCAGGAACAGAAATAGTAACGTGACTTTACTGAATCTAACTTATTAGATTATTATTAAACGAACCGTTATTTGCATTTATTCAACTTTTTTGGTATATATTATATATTCTTTTTAGCAGGAAAAAAGTGGGGATTATTTTGAGCCATTAATTAGTAAGTAATTAATTAATTTTATATATTCTTTTTATGTGTCCTCCAATTCGTCGAATTCGATGGCAGCCGTGGGTAATCTGTCTATAGGCTGTATCGTATTAATTAAATGGTATATATATATATATTTTAGTGGGTATATTAATTAATTCTATTTATTTTTTTTTGTTAAAAGGAAAGGGTCAAACCGCATGAGGTAAGAAGAAACAAAAGCACCGTTTCATTGGTTTAAATATATATATATAAAGATAGTTTAAATGGTTCAGTTTTGCAAAAACAAAACGGTAAAAAAGTTTGGTAAAGTCTTTGATAGTTTGAAATGTTGTTGGATATCAGTTCTGAAAACAAAAGTTAATTTAGAATTTAAATATTATTTAATATTATATATTGCAGTTTGTTAGTTAATTAAGTTGATTTATTAATTATATTAATTAATTAATTATTTTATATTAATGAATTGTTTATTTAATTGATTATATAAATTTATGTGATCATTTATCTAATTATTTTTAATTATTAATATTATTTAATTTTTTATCAATAATTTAAACATTTAAAATGATTTAATATAAAAAATAATATATTAATACATGTACGATATTCTACCCAACAAAACTTTAAAGTATAAAAAGAAAAATTACATCCTGATGAATGTACATGGAAACATTACATGTGGAAACATTCCACTTACATTTACTAAAAAAGCGTGCTGACTTTTTTATAACATTCCAATGTCCATGATATATAATATATATATATATATATATCTATATATAAACTGATAACTATGTGTAACATTATGGAAGAAAAAAAAAAAATCATGTGTAGGATCAATCACCGGCTTTGTTTTGTTTTGGAAAGAAAAAAAGGTGAGAGGAAAAGGAGAAAAAAACAGTTGTTTGGTAAAAAGAACAGATTATAAAAGTTTAGTTGCTCCTACTAAACTCAAAATTTTATAAGGCTTAAATATATTTAGTCTATAAAAGTATAGTAAACTTTAATTTTAATATCTGTAAATTTATTATTTGTGTATAGTTTTAAGTTTAATTGAAAATTGAAAATTTTAAAATAATTCTACATATAATTGTAAAGTAAGTGTGACTTAATATTATACATATGATTTTAATATTATGATATGTACTTTAAATATTTAATTTAAAGAATATAAGTGTACTGAAGTCATATAATTAAAGTTTGAGATAAATTATAATAATTTTTACATAATATTATTATTTGATTGTCATTATATAAGAATCATAGTTTTTAAAAATTTGAGTGTAATTTGTTTTGCTTTAATTATTATTTAATTTTTTCTACTTATCTATTTTTCAACAATTCCATCTATATATCACTATAGTCTATAAGTTTCACAGGTATCTTTCTAGAAATTATTTTTATTTTTTACAATGTTACATATGAAAACTATAATACGAATCATTGGAGTTTTTTTAAAACAAAGTAAAATAAATACAGTTATGGATATTTTGATACTACATATTAAAAGTCAATGTGGAAGGAAGTGAGAACTCACATGAATCCATTTGGCGCTACACCAAACTGACAAGTCAACGGCCATCACTCAAATCAGTTTTCTTTTTTTAATTATCATTGCATGAATGAATCTCATAATATATAACGAAAAAGACAAGTTCTACCTGCCATTATGTGTGGATATTATAAGTTTTAAATTTATTTACATATGCACTATATAATATTTATTAAATTAAGAATTTTAATATATAAAATATATCATTTAATTATTAATGTACATAAAAACATATCATTTAATATTAATATTGATGTAACAAATATATTAATTTTTTAGTGTAGATATTGATGTAACAAATATATTAATTTTTGGATGCATCTTACAAGTCTTCACCAAAATAGTGTTATACCACTTGAACAGAGAAAGTGACTATTGATGTAAACATTTTTCTTTTCTTTTTTTGTTGCTTTGATAGCGTGTGGTGTTTGTGTGACGCCACCATGAACTAACTAGTTTCCAAGCATGTGGTTATGTAGACCTTTTGGATTTGGAAGAGGAGGATGTGTTATTTAACGACCAATTCACCTTAATATACATCGCCGACCCCGTAACGGAGGATACTTGACGCTTCACAATGCACTGGTCATAGTTTACTTGAGAATGTGCGTGAATGTAAATAAATAAGTAAATTGATTTATTAAATTAATTATTAAATTTTGTAAATTGATAAATAGATATTTAAAATTATAAAATGTTAATTAAAATATTTTATATTTATATTTATTATTATTGTTTATGATGTGACATGTTAATTAAATATAAATTTATTTATATTGATCTCACATAATGTTATTACAATATTAATTAATTTTTTTATAAAATTTAAATATTTTATAAATTAATTTATGAATAATTAATTTATACATAATTATAGTTACTTAAAAATTTGTCTTTGAAATAATACAATTTAATTGATAATTTATTTTCAAGAAGATAGCATTGATATATAAATGAATGTTGACAAATCACATAATCATTACATCAAAATATTTAAAAAGCAAAATTTATTGATGAACTATTTTGATTGATATTTTACAATATCTATTTATCAATTTAAAAATTTTAACGATTAATATAATCGACATTCATAATTTAAAAACTAATTTATCTATTCACTCGCACGAAGTTATATAGATTTTTTTTTCTTTTGCGCGTTATCTCTTTGAAGTAGTATGAAAAATAAGTCATATATGTAATTATCTTAAATATGTAAATCATTTTATTTACTTGATGTTATTTCAAAAACACCTTTTAATTAAAATATCTATTTGTAATAAGTTTTTTATTCTCATGGAATAAGTTCACATGAAGAGGACATTATTTTTTTTAATCAAAATAAAAAAGTATAAATACTTCAATGATTGTTAAAATATCTTAATTATGTTAGCATTTTAAGAATATATATTATTCAATAAAAATATAAATACCAAAAATTGGTTAACTCAACCAAAACCCAATGTAAACATCTAAGAGCAAAACCAACATCATCTTCATTAAATACCTTAAAAAAAAAAAACTTACCCATGTAATTTTTTATTAAAATAAAAAATTAATTATCCTTAATTAAAAGTATGCTTTTCGTTATTTTGTGCTTGTAACCAAAGTTGGAGGGAGTCTCCTCCGTTGATGATATTCCTCTTTAAGACAAATTCTGATACTCCATTTTTCTCTTTGAGTATCACATTAATAAATTTATAAAATAAAAATGTCCTAAAATAAGTATCACTTTATATTTTATTCTAATTCTATTCAAAATTAATATTCATATACGCATTACTATCACAAATCAATTTTCACTATATACTTACGATTATAGATTACACTCAATAGTTAAAATTTGTTACACATTCGTGACACGGTGAAAACACACTCCGTTCCCTCTGTCTCTAGTATTTGATCTTTTAATTATTTTTCTTATCATCCTAAAATTTTAGTTGTTTTAGAAAAGCGTATTTAATTAGACATGCTTCTTTTTCTTTATGCTAGTACAAAGAAAATATAGCATGTATTAAATATGATGTTTACTAAATGTGGTAAATTCTAATGAGAGGTCTAATTTTTTATTTTATTTTTATAATCTTAATAAATAAAAAGTAAATTTTTTTTGTTAAATATATTTGTAATTCTTACAAAATTATGATCTTTTAAATTTAGTCTTTAAATTTTTTTAACTTATAATCTCTATTTTAATTTTATAGAGACGTTTTTTAGGGACTAAATATATTTATTTTTTACAAAAAAAAATTAAAATAAAGACTAAAAGTTAACAATAACAAAAAATAGAAACTAAATAATTTATAATTTATCTTATTATTATTTTTAATTATTAAAATGATATTTTTTCTTTTTATTAGAGATTAAATTTTTAAAAATTGAACAAACTTTTCAAAATATCTTAGACGACCTTCATAAAATGGTCATTAATGTCATTCTTTTTAATAATACTTAAAAATACATAAACTTGTATTTAATTTTTGTTGTTGTTTAATATGTTGATTTCAAACCCTAAAGAAATAAAGAAAATGAATGAAAGAGTAGTAGGTTATTATTATGGTGGGGTGTGACTTTAGGGACATATAAGTAGGGGTGGAATAGGCAAGACCGTCATGTCTATGACCTGATTTATTTATGGTATAATTTGACCTGACATGTTTAATAAAAATGTTAGGTTCATATTTTATTTAAAGTCTGTTAATTTAAATAGATCATATTCAGACTTATAAAAAAAAACTTATTATTTATTAATATTGTTATTTTTAATTTGCTAATTATGAGTTCATTTTGTTTCTTTATTTTTTTGGAAGGTTGTTGCATACTTGTTAGTTATAATTTTATTAGATTTGATTATTTTATTATTTTATTATTTTATTATTTGATTATTTGTTAGTTGCATACTTATTTATGTTTATTATTTTATTAGTTTTCCTTTTATATATAAATGCATAATTTAGCTTATTTAAAAAATGTAAAATATATTATTTTAATGCTTTAATGTGAAATAGGCTTTTAGGTTAGACCAAATCGGAAAAAAAATTTAATAAAAAATAAAAATCTATGATAGGATGTAAGCCAAACTCATACTGAAAAATTAATCATAAATCTAACTCAGACCTTTCAAAGTCTAGTGTGACCTGACCTATTTCCACCCATATCGAGATAAAGTTTTAAGTAAGGAAATGGTAATACAGTTGATGTGTCGATAGACTCGCCGATTTGCACTTGAATAACTAATGTGATGGTTGCATTCATTAATTTTACCATCTTAAATTTAAAATTCATTTGTAATGTTTTCGATAGAAAATAATTTATTCTCTTGAATTTAGATATTGTTGATCTGTATATTTGAGGATTGAATTTTGTGTTGAGGCAAAAACCTTTTTGATGTATGTTTTAATGACAAAAAATCTTATGAAATAAAAAAATTAAGTTTTATGAATCGTGGTCTATTAATGATTGCACTTGAGTTTTGTTCAAGGAACATGAATTGCATAAGTGAACAAGTAAGAAACCATTCACTTCATTAAAGTGCATAAGTATCCACTCAATAGTGAAATAATCTCAAAAGGAATATATCATATATCAATCATTCAAGAGAATGATTATTACATCTTTAAGATACTATCTTCATAAAGAAGATGGTCAAATACAACAACCAATGATCACACTATGCTATAAATCAGAAGCAAAAATCATTTGAAAATGAAACAAAAATACAAAGGCAGAATAGAGAACATTCTTGACAGAAGTCTGAAAAACGGAGAACGTTCTCCACAATTCTGAGATTTCGAGAAACAAATGATCTCATCTATTGAAGAAGAAGTTGCCCCTGGATTTAGCAATCATTGTTTATGTACTTCACAGTCATGTGATCTATACTCTTCAAGGAATATAAAGGATTCATCTCAACAAAGAATTAATTCAAAATATATAGTACAAAATCTATGGATTATGATGAATCAAGCAAGTTCAAACAAGTCTGATCATTCTCCAGCTTGATTGTCAAAAACGAAGAACATTCTTGACAACATTCTGATCATTATGGACTACAATATGAAAAAACGAAGAATGTTCTGGTTATTAAAACTAAAGTATGGAAAAATAGAGAACGTTCTCTTTGTCACAACTTTAAATCCAATAACGTTTTAGTTTTGACATCATTAATCCAAGAACATTCTGGTTTACAAAGAACAAAGTCTTCTTTAGTTTAAAATCGATATGAGCAATGAAAGTACATCAATCTATAATGCAAATCCCCAATATTTACTACAAATGAACATAGTTATATACTCAAGACAATTTTGGACAGATTCAAATAGAAAATGATCAGCAAAAGCAAAACTATGCATCAAGAATAAAAAGCAAGATTAATCTCCAAAGTTTATGACTTGCGATAAACAAGAACATTTCTAGTTTGTTGATAAACCAGTCCCTATTATGAAGGTACCAGAAGTAGGTACACAAAGATCATATCATAAATATCTACTCCAAAAGATTAACAAAGGCAAACATTAAGCATCAAGAACTAACAAGCAAGATCAAATCAGTTTTAAAATGTCAGGAAAAGCTCTTGCAAATCGCGAATGAATTTCTAGTTCATATACTAGGAAATGTGCAACTCTCATATGGGCAAAAGAATCACTCATAAGGATCAAAGGATAAAGACATAACTCAAAGTAAAAGTGTCAAATGATCATTCTCCAGCAGTGTAACATCAGTCTCTAAATTGATAAACATTATTCAGCTTGTTACACTTGACCTTCAGCAGCAAACATCTTTCTCCATAAATGATTAACAACTATCTTCAGAATGATCAACGTCATTCTCCAGTATGATGACATCAGTCCAGAATGATACAACATTCTCCAGCTTACTGACCATTATTCTCCAGCTCTGTTACATCATTTTCCAACCTTTTTTTCATTTTTCTCCAGAATGATCAAATCAATCTCCATAATGATTAGACCGGTCTCCAGAATGATTAATCAGTCTCCAAAATGATAAATAGTATCCAGAATATTCAACAATCATTATCCAACAGATTAGCATCATTTTCCAATCTATTTTGCGCGAATCAAAATACTATCTTGAACTAAATGCATCAATCATATATCTAAGAATCAAATTATCATTAAACACAATCAAAGTTGTCCAAGAATGAGAAGCTTCAGACAAGTCATTCCCATCACAGAAGCGGACGCATAATGTTCAAAGACATGAACTTTTTTAATTCATAAAGTCTAGTATTTGGTCAAATCTGATACATGACAGTAGAACACTTTCCAAGAACTCTTTTGGTTTCATCAACCTTCCTAAATCCTATAAAAGGAAGCCAAGCTCAAGGTAAAATTAAAACTTTAAGTGCTAAGAAAATCCATCACTCACTTACATTCGTACACTTGAAAGTATCTCATTCACACAAAATAATTAGTTTTGTCCTCATTCATTATCTTAAAGTTATTTTATTGAATTCTTTTGTCAAGAATCTAATCTCAAACACTAGTTGAGTTTACTCAGATTCTGCCAAACTCTTTAAAATCCTTATCTTGTAAACACAAAGTCTATAGTGTTGAATATAACTTGAGTAGTTTGTCAAAAATCCTTTTATGGTTAAAAGGTGAAGTGCAAACTTCTATCTAAAGATGATAGGCAACCTGATTAAACTCCTTTATGGTGGAAAAGGTTTACTTTGTAACAGATTAAGATGATCTGAATTGGTGGTATAAAACCAAGATTGTTCTTCATTTGAACGCTTAGTGGAAAAACTCACATTTGTGAGGACTGGACATAGTCCGAGTTGGGTGAACTAAAATATATATCTTGTGTGTACGGGTGGGAATAGGCCAGACAGACCAAGCTTCGAAAGGTCTGAGTCTGACCTACGATTAATTTTTTAGGCATAAGTTTGCCCTACGGCCTATCATAAGTTTTTTTTTAGTCTGGCCCGACCTTTTTAAAGTCTGGTCTGACCTAGAAGCCTATTTAAAAGCCTTATCTATTAAAAAATTTAAATGTCCTACTCATACCACATGATGGCTTCCACATACCAAATCAATGTACTATATATATATTTAAACAAAAAATAATTTTCTTACAAAATAATTTAAAAAAAATCTGAAACAAACACCTTTAAACCCTAAAACATAATTCTGGTTTCAAAGAATAACTTTTTTTTTTCTAAAACAAATCACCAATTATTACCTCTCAAACATATGGAATAACAGTGAGTTATTAACTAATTGAATGACTACCGAATATGGAACGACTACCGAAAAGATATGACTACCGAATATGGAATGACTACTGAGTGGATTGCTTAATAGATAAAATTTAAAATAGGAATTAATATTATTAAGATAATAATAAAAAATAACATTAATAAATAATAAATATATATAGGCCAGGCCTGTCAGGCCTAATAAGTTTTTTTATAAGCCTGAGTCTACCATTTAAATACATAGGCTTTAAAAATAGCATGAGCCTAGCTAGCTTTTTATTAAATAGATCAAGTCAGGCCAGACCATAAGTAGGTCAGACCATAGGCCCTTGACGAAGGCCTAGCCTATTCTCATCCCTACTTGTGTGGTATCTCTTCATTTATGTATTTACTTTCAGTTTGTTTGATTATCAATTTAAATAGATTAAGTTAAATTGTTGATTTTAACTAACCAAGAACGTTATATGTTTCTCTGGTCAAGAACCAAGAACGTTCTCCGTTTTTTTTTTCATAATCAAGGAATCAATCTTGAGTTATTTTCTTAAATTTTAATTAGTAAATTTTAAATAGGTGAATTTACAATTCAACCCCCCTTTCCTTATAAATTGACATTGCTACTTCATTTTGCTACTTCATAAACATAATATGAAAATAGTCCAATCAAACTGATATGGATTGAAATATTTTAACCATATTTTAAATCAATAAGAAAGTAAAAAAGTACACTAACGATACCCGTAAATATTGTAAAAATTACATAACCAAAAATTAATTATGACAATCAAACTAATTCTTTCACATATGATCAACGATCAAATATAAATCAAGATCTACAGTTTTTAATCTTATCTATCTTCAGACAAAAATATTTTCTGGCATTCACACATATCAATTGTAGTTGGTATCTGATTATGATCGATTCAATCATGTGTTGGTATTTTAGTTTATTCAAACTTACACTTTTATATTTGTTAAAATGTTTAAAATGATTCGCTTAATCGGTGTCTTATTTTGAAAAACACAATTAGTGTGAGCTGTTTGTGTGCATGTAACTGCAACTAATTTGGAGCTTTAGGTCTATTGGGTTACCAAACATTCAAATGAAAGAATTTAAATATTATTAAGTTGGTAAATCTCATCGTTTGATTTTTCAAACAATAATTGTAATTTTTTTCCCCTTCAAGGTAATGCTAAGAATAACTAGGATTTTAGAAGAATATGTCATTCGTTTTGATGAGAAATAAAATGGAATATAAAAAATTTGAGTGGTTGAAGTTAAAGCAGCTACTTTCAAAGTAACAAAAGAAAAGCAACGACTCGAGTGGAAAAATCACATTGAAAAAAGAGAATTCCTCACTTATTTCTCTTATTCAAAACCGTATGAGACTTTCATCTCGCACGACTCCTAAGTATAATAAAAGAACCTCACTTTTAATAAATCAAATTCGTTTAAGGATATTGATGGTTTCACATGAATTTAATCAAATGATTGACAAAAATTAAAAAGTAAAAAAATTCAGATAAAATTTACATGATATCAAAAGTTGTCACATAATTGGATTTTAGAGAAGTTTTAGAGGAGAAGATTTCAAAATACTAAGTATATATTTTGTCATATATTTAAATTTTAAAAAGATTGAAAGAATAACATTATTATAAATGGTTATATAATATTTAATTCCACTTCATTTATTTAAAAAAATATTTTAATGTTTCTTCAATTTAAAAAATGAAAAGTAAACTCTTCTTATCCCTTGACTTCCAGAATCTAACTCTGAAACACACATATAAGAGTCTAGTAATTGTGCAGGTTGGTTAATAGAAAAAGATGGAAGAGAGTTGCATACCAACTGGAAGAAAGCAGAGAATATGGGACCCGAGAAGCTTAGTCAATCGGAGAAGTATAAATTTGACTGATATATAATATCATGTTTTTATCAATATTTTCTCTATCAAATAATGAGGATGACTTATTTTAAGTATAATTTAAATTTGTGAATATGACTTATAATATTAAGTCTGATGACAATAATCATTCTTCATATTTATTTTAGCATAACCTGTTTATCACAATTTCCAACAAACTTTGGGCCTCTTCACCTCTTGTATGGTGTCTTGGACTTGTGGATTTTCCCTCTTGGCTCGTTTTTATGGAATTTCTTAAAAAAAATTACTTCAAATATTAATTAACTTAGACAAAAATAAGCACTATTTTTTTTCTTTTTTTGCGGTTAGCACGTTGTTCTTTATTTTACTAGCGTCCAGCGTGAGTAAATCGGGAGAGAGAGGCCTTCTTCCTTCAAAAATATTAAATAACATCGTAAATTATTCATAAGCGATAATTAACAATCAAAATTAAACGCAATCTTTTTCAGTTTTTTATCTAAAATTGTAATCTTGTTGTTATTCATGGATTGGTCTAATTGTGATACATGCCAAAACATTCTTAGTATAGTATTATAATCAATGTTTAGTATAACAATTGTTCTATAGTAAAAATAGACTGAGAATGAAACTTATGAAATACATAATTTTTAAATCTTTATATTAGAGTGGAATATGTAAATTTATCCTTAAAATTATAAGTATAATTTAAATTTAGTCTTTTAATTTTGTAAATTGATAAATATATTTTTGATATTGTAAATATCACAATAATAGTTTATTGTAAATTTTGTTGGTAGATATTTTGAACACAACATTGTAATTGAATATGTAATTTATTTACTTAATCATGTCATCTTCTCGGAAATAAATTTTGTGATTAAATTTAATCATATCAAAAATAAATTTGTGAGTAATTGTAATTGTGCATTGAGTAATTATGAATAATTTAGTCCATTAAAGATTTAAATTCATAGGAGTAATAACATGAGTTGCCATAACATCCACATAGATGAGTCAAATATTCAATAAATATATCACATTAAATTACTAACATAAATACTTTAAATACAATATTTTATTATTATGCTTATAATTTAGAAGATACTTATAAATTTATAAATTCAAAAATTATTTTACGTGGCGTTTTTAAAGTAATTTTATTGAAATTCAATTCAATCCTTTCTAACTATGTTAATGGACCATAAATTTAACCATGAGACTTCAGTAACATATTGATTTTTCATCACCTTACCTGTCGGTCGGTATGGCTCGGTTGAGTTGGTGAGACGGGATGAATTACAACAAAGGAACGAACTCATAACTCAGAAGAGTTTGAACAGATCCTTGTGTTGTTTACTATGATATAGTACCAATTATGCCTTCAAGCTATTCCTGTCGCCACTTCCTTGTCCTTCAAATTGTGCAAACAAAAAGTACAAGACCAACATTGATTACATATTCTTTTTTTACTACTATGCATCATTTATTTCATGTCTATGTGTCATTGTTCATTCCACTTGTAGCAGAAACATAGATGTTTCTCATCAATCATCACAAAGATCTTAAACCAAGATTCTCATTGATGTTCCTAGAAGAAACTAAAAGGATTATTGAAAAAGTTAAGTCTCATATAAATGAAAATAAGATCACAAAAGAGTTTATAAAAAAAAGATAATCCTCATCTTATATTATATGTTGGTTTTGTGATGATGAGTTGAAACTCAATATAAAAAAAAAAGTAGTATCAAAAGTCTATTGAATTGAGCCACTAAATATATTATTGAAAAAACCTAAATCTCATGTAAGATAAAATTTAACTTAATTAAAAAATTAAATATCAATTAAAAATATTAAAATATTAAATATCAATTAAGTTTATTTTATTATCTTAATTAAAAAAATTAAATATCAATTAAAAATATTATTTTATATTTTTGAGTTAGTTCAACCCAATACTACACTCTTCCATTTCAATTTATGAGTTCACTTTCTAACCACCATTAATTAAACTATCCTTTATTTTTTTATTTATTAAAGAGAACCTAATAGAAACTGAAAGACCCAAGAGAAGAGGAAAAATTACTTTCAATTATTTCTATAAGAAAAAAATATACACACATATTAAGAATTCTTTTTTTAAATAATTAATACTTTGTGCAGTCTTAAATATAAAGGAAAATTAAGTCAATAAAAATTGATATATTTAATTAAATTTTAAATTAAATATATCAATTTTATCATATATTTAGAACCGAGAATGTATTAACTTTTCTTTCGAAACTATACTTATTATTCATTACTTCATACACTTGTATAGAAAGATAATACAAAAATTTAAGTTAACAAAAGGAAACAAGGTTTAGTCTACCAGAAAAGATTAATCTCCCACACTAAGACAATACCCAATTTAAATATCGATCGAGTGATGCCTACATTTATTGTTGGATAGTGTCTCAAACAATATTACTCCACAAACATATTGAGATAAAAAGGGAGGAATACAAAAATGACAATTAATATAATTAAAAATTATACTTTGTTTCTTGTATTAATGACCCTAAAAAAGCACAAAATATATCATATAAAAAATATCTCAAGAAAACAATAAAAGGTAGTTTTTTCAATTCAATTGATAAATATTGATATTATTAGTTTGAATTTATAATTTAAATTTGAGAACTCTCAATTATATAAATTAATTATTGTGAAATTTACCATCAGATAATAAGATAATATAATAATAATAAAATAATAATAATAATAATATAATAATAAAATATGCAACAAATAAGTGAGAAAAAAATTGAAAAAATGTGAAATTCAAATAAAGATATACTCTATGCCATTTCTTAGAAGCCCCTGTTCGAAAA
>PGTU02000004.1:9359906-9415131 GCA_002896215.2 Cicer echinospermum
TTAACGATTTAATAACAATACATCGATTTCCCAAAACGCGCATTTAAAATCATCTTCATCGAAATTCGTGAAAAACATATTCAATCGCTATAACAAATTCAAGATTTAAATACTTTAAATCATACGTAAATCGAATTAATAACATATTATATAACAACGACCGTTAAATTAATAATTGATGAAATCGAGATAAAATTCAAAGGTTGTGTTTCCCAAATTTTTCAATAAATACTTTAATATATAAAACAAGTAAAATAATAATAATAGCAGTATAAAAATATATGACGATGATCGTCGTCAACTCACAGTTATGGAGAATCGTCTAAGTTTGCTCTCCAACAACTCTCAGAGTAGCTGGCAGGTATCAACTGACAAATCTGAGTATCAAAAATATTTCCAAGACTTTAGAAAAATTATTCTAAAGTTTAGCTAACTCTAGGAAACCCCTAAAAATCGTTTAAATATACCCTAAACACACAAAAATAAGATTTTTAAACAAACTACATTTTCTATGAATTCATACTAGGATTAGAGTTGTGCATTTACCTCAATGAGTCTCAATAAGCCACTTTCAAGAGATGGTACCTTTTTCCTTCCTTAGAACACAAACCCTAACCCAAAAATCCCAACCAAAAAGAATTTGTAGGAGTTTGAGAAATTAAGCTTGTGGGGATGTTAAATCTCTTTTAAGGATTGAGGGTTGAGTAATAGAATGAGAAGAAGCAATGAGAAGGGAAATAAAAGAATGAAAGAAAAACAAAAAAAAATGAAGGAGAGGGAGGGGTTGCTTTCTGCCGAGAGGAGAGAGAGAGAGCAAATGGGAAAATGAATTTGAAAAAGAATGGGATGAGGTGGCAGAGGGTTTTGGTTAATTATTTAATTATTATTATTAATATATATATATACATGGGCTAACAATCTCTGAGTTACTTTTATTTAATTATAAGTACAACTATCCTTGAGTAACATAAGTTGTGCACGAATGATTTCTTCGGGTTTCCCAAGTGGTTCTCTTCAACCTGATGGACCACGCCAAAGAACTTTTACCGAAACAATATCTTTTGAGCGTAAACGTCTCACTTGACGATCTAATATGGCTATCGAATGCTCAACGTATGATAAACTCTCATCTAATTGTATGTCTTCATGATTAATCACATGAGAAGGGTTGTGAAGATACTTTTGAAGCATCGAAATATGAAAAACTGGATGAACTCCCGAGAGATCCGGTTGGAAGTGCCAAGCGATACGCTACTGGTCCGACTCTCTCTAAAAACTTCAAATGGTCCAATGAACCTTGGGCTTAGTTTCCCCTTTTTTACCAAACCGCAACACTCTTTTCATTGGTGAAACTTGTAAGAATACATGTTCTCCCACTGAGAACTCTAAGGGACGACACCTCTTATCAGAATAAGATTTTTGCCTACTTTGAGCTGTCACTAAGCGATCCCGAATCAATTTAACTTTTTTCAACGACATCTTGAATCAATTCTGGACCGACTAATTTAGCTTTCACCAACTTCAAACCACCCTATCGGAGACCTACACCGTCTTCCGTACAAAGCCTCGAACGGAGCCATCTGATTACTAGATTGATAACTATTATTGTATGCAAATTCCATCAAGGGCAAATGTTGATCCCAACTACCCCCGAGATCCAGAACACAAGCACGTAGCATATCTGTTTGAGGATGAAAAGCGGTGCTAAGCTTCAAACGAGTCCCTAATGAAGTTAGGAACGACTTCCAAAATTGAGCGGTAAATTGAGCCCCACGGTCAGAAATAATAGACACCGGTACACCATGCAAAGAGTCATAATCACCCACACCGAGTCATAACCCTTTTGAGTTCGTGGTAACCCTGTGACAAAATCCATAGCGATGCCTTCCCACTTTCATTCAGGTATTTCAACAGGTTGAAGTAATCTCGCAGGCTTTTGGTGCCCAGCCTTTACTTGTTGACACACTAAGCACCTAGAGACAAAATCTGCTACGTCTCTCTTCATCCCTTCCCACCAATACAATTCTCTCAAGTCTTGATACATTTTATTAGAACCTGGGTGAATAGTATAAGAAGAATGATGAGCCTCCTCTAAAATTTTCCTCCTTAAGCCACCAACATTTGGAACACACAGTCGAGCCTTCAATCTCAGCACACCATCAGAATCAACTGAAAAGTCTGAAATTTTACATTCTGAACATTATTTACCATATTCACCAAGTATGGGTCTTGACTTTGAGCTTCCTTGATATCATCAACTATGGTTGAACGAATTTGTACGTGGCTAAAAATAACCTCGAATTCCAAGTTTTCAACAACTTCTTGAAATTCTTTAACTATTGGCCTCTTTACTTCTGCTATATGAGCAAGACTGCCCATGGATTTCCTACTCAAGGCATCTGCAACAACATTTGCCTTCCCTGGGTGGTATAAGATTGTGCAATCATAATCTTTCAAAAGTTCCATTCCATCTTCTTTGTCTTAAATTTAAGTCTCGCTGCTGAAAGATATACTTAAGACTTTTATGATCGGTATAAATCTCACAAGTTTCACCATATAGATAGTGCCTCCAAATCTTAAGAGCAAAGACAACTGCAGCCATTTCCAAATCATGTGTGGGATAGTTCACTTCATGCCTCTTGAGTTGTCTAGATGCATATGCAATAACTTTACCTTGTTGCATAAGTACACAACCGAGACCAACTCTAGAAGCATCACAATAAAACTGCATAACTTTCACCACCTATAGGTAATGCTAAAATAGGTGCTGACGTCAAGTACCCCTTCAATTTTTGAAAGCTTTCCTCACATGCATCAGTCCATCGGAACTCAACTTTCTTCTGGGTCAACCTCGTCAACGAAGATGCAACCTTTGAGAAATCCTTCACAAAACGTCGATAATAGCCAGCTAAGCCAAGAAAACTCTGAATCTCCTTCCCTGTGGTAGGTCTGGGCCAATTCTGGACTGCTTCCACCTTACTTGGATCTACGCTTATTCCATCCTTAGACACAACATGTCCTAAAAATGCCACACTATCCAGCCAAAACTGACATTTTGAGAATTTGACATATAATTGTTTATCTTTAAGGTTTGCAAAACCAACATTAAATGTCGCTCGTGTTCTTCTTTACTCTTGGAATAAACAAGGATGTCATCAATAAACACAATCACAAATTGATCCAAGAATGGTTTAAAAACGCGATTCATCAAATCCATGAAAGCTGCTGGGCATTAGTAAGCCCGAAAGACATAACCAGGAATTCATAATGTCCATAACGCGTGCGGAAAGCTGTCTTCGTTATGTCGTCCCTCTTAATCTTCAACTGGTGATACCCCGACCGCGAATCAATCTTAGAAAAACATTGAGCTACTTGAAGTTGGTCAAACAACTCATCAATGCGGGGTAATAGATATTTATTCTTCAAAGTTACACATAGCCGCATAGATCCATCTTTCTTCTTTACAAATAAGACGGGTGCTCCCCAAGGAGAAGAACTTGGACGAATGAAACCCTTATCAAGAAGATCTTGAAGTTGTTCCCTTAACTCTTTGAGTTCTGCTGGTGCCATACGATAAGGAGGTATGGATATAGGATGAGTGTTTGGAACTAAGTCTATAGAGAATTCAATCTACGATAAGGAGGTATGGATATAGGATGAGTGTTTGGAACTAAGTCTATAGAGAATTCAATATCCCTATCAGGTGGTAACCCAGGAAGTTCTTCAGAAAAAACATCTGGATTTTCACATGCTATTGGAATTTTTTTCCAATTCCTCTTCAGCCACCTGTGTGTCCCTTACCACGGCTAAGTACGCTTGACAACCTCTTCTCATTAACTTGCTAGCTGCCAAGGCTGAGATTTGGTTACGTGGTACCCAACCACATCCTCTTGAAACGAGAAGACTGGTTGTCCTGGTATCTCAAATTTCACCACTTTGTTATGACAATCCAAAGTGGCATGATGCAAAGCCAACCAATCCATACCCAAAATCACATCGAAATCTATCAAGTCAATAACTAATAAATCTACCGGCAACAGCTACGGCAATAGCGGCACCACCGGCGTTCAAAACGAGATCGTCAATGCTCTTATTCTGAGCAAGTTTGGCGAATAAGCTTGGCCAGTATGATTCGACAGTGACGCCAGCAGCCTTCAAGATAGTGTTAATCTTCTCCGCGTACAAAACAAAAAGCAAATAAATTTGAGATCTGAAAATGAATTTGTTAAATTAGAAAGATGATTAAATAGAAGATAATAAACTAACGGTGATTGCGATTTCGTCATCGTGGAGCATCAAGATGGAGTAGATGCATGCTAACTCGCCGGCACTCATGGCTGCGTATAGATTTGATCGCGGGCTGCTTCGGGTTTGTGGCACAGAAACGATTCTAGGGTTTCGAATCCTCAGTTGCTGTGAAACGTGTGAATCAATGTAAATATGAATATATAGTGTTTAGGGTTTCTTCAATTTTGGATATCCATTGTTTGGGCCTTCAGATTATGTGGATTTTTCATTTAAAAAATTTGGGCCTTTTTCAGGTAGGGTTCAACATATCAAATCATTCATTCTAAAAATCATGGTTATTTTTAAGAATAAATAATAATTAAAATCTTTAATTAAGCCAAAATAAAAAATAAAACAAAACTATGACTTTAAGAATGAATAATTCTTAAAATTATAAATTCCAATTTTTATTTTTGATGAACTAAATTCTAATTATTTTTTTTTTATATAACTTAACTACTATGAGTATAACTTAATTCAAATTTATATTATTCGTTTTTAGTTGTACTTCATAAAAAAAAAAAATATATAATAAATAAAATTGTTAAATAAAAATTAATTATTACTTTATTTAATAACTCTATTTTAGTATATGTTATTATTATCTTCGTTATATATATACACATGTGATATATATATATATATATATATTATATATCACGTCCATGTAGGTAGATTATATATATCACGTATGTATATAAAATATACACATACGTAATATATATACATATATATATAATATATATATATATATATATATATATATATAATGTTATTATGTACATATATCTTCGTTTGTATATTTGTTATTATATATCAAATATATAAATAACATATATATACTAAATATAGAGTTATTAAATATAAGTAATATTTAATATATATACTATATAAATATATATATATATATACATTATATTTAACTTTTATTTATTTCTATTTATTATATATTATTTTTTTTTATGAAGTACAACTATAAAACGAATAATATAAATTGGAATTAAGTTATACTCATAGTAGTTAAGTTATATAAAAAATAATAATTAGAATTTAGTTCATCAAAAATAAAAATTGGAATTTCTAATTTTTAAGAATCATTCATTCTTAAAGTCATAGTTTTGTTTTATTTTTTATTTTGGTTTAATTGAAAATTTTATTTATTATTTATTCTTAAAAATAACCATGATTTTTAGAATGAATGATTTGGTATGTTGAAGCCTACCTGAAAAAGACCCATATTTTTTTAATGAAAAATCCACATAATCTGAAAGTCCCAAACAATGGATATCCAAAATTGAAGAAACTCTAAACACTATATATTCATATTTACATAGATTCACACGTTTCACAGCAGCTGAGGATTCGAAACCCTAGAATCGTTTCAGTGCCACAAACCCGAAGCAGCTCGCGATCATATCTATACGCAGCCATGAGTGCCGGCGAGTTAGCATGCATCTACTCCATCTTGATGCTCCACGATGACGGAATCGCAATCACCGTTAGTTTATTATCTTCCATTTAATCATCTTTCTAATTTACCAAATTCATTTTTAGATCTCAAATTTCTTTGCTTTTTTTTTTTTGTAGGCGGAGAAGATTAACACTATCTTGAAGGCTGCTGGCGTCACTGTCGAATCATACTGGCCAAGCTTATTCGCCAAACTTGCTCAGAATAAGAGCATTGACGATCTCGTTTTGAACGATGGCGCTGCAGCTGTTGCCGTAGCTGCTCCTGCCGCTGCTGCTGCTGGTGGAGCCGCTGCAGCTGTCGTACCTGCCGCCGAGGCCAAGAAGGTACTGTTAGTAATGCTTTATATTATGTTTCTATCTTAAGGGTTATATTTAGTAATGATATATTATTGATTGATGTTTTAACCTAATACTATTGAAACTTCAATTGTAAATTGAAATTTGTGTACATTTTCAAATTTGTGTACATAGAACAGATTATTTGTGCTTGCTGTATTTTTTTTATACTTGTCACTTTTATTTACCGAGTCCTGTTTCTAGTTTCTCTGAGCCCAGTTCGGAATATTTATATGTAAAACTACTGTTAAATTTTGTAATTTCGCTGTCTGAACGACAACAAAGATATTATTTGCTTTATGGTAACAAGATTGTAATTTGATTGTTGTAGTTTCATTGAAATTTGGGAATTCAACTATCAATTGTAGCTTAATAGTTCTTTGTGTAATTATCCACAATTAGTAATAGTATTTTTTGGGTATTATTTTGCTCTCACATTAATTGAGTTTAATGTAGTATTATATAGGTTATGCAGTTCGTAATCAGCACTGCATAGACTTTATTAACTCATATTGTATACTGTACTAAAAAACTTATAGCTTGATGCAGTCCATACTTGCTACTTAATATGATATTGTATATAAGTAACTGAATGTGCTTCATATTTTGTATTTGCAGGAAGAGGGAAAGGAAGAAAGTGACGATGACATGAGCTTTAGTTTATTTGATTAGGTTTTTCTTTTTAGTTTGTAATCCAGACTTGTACTCCTTTCCAGGAGTGTTTTCTGGAGACACTTGTTTTGTTTTTATAAATTGTTTATCTAAGTGAGTCTTAGCATTCTACTATTATAATTTATTGTTGAATTTTGGTGGTTTTTATATATTTGCGAGACAATCTTATTTTTGAAAGATAAGCTTTTATTTTCTTTTTGCATTTGTTTCGGAAACCTTGCTTTTTCATATGAATCTAATTTTAAAATACTATACCAATTATGTTTTGGTTGATGGAAAATCGCAAATTGTTAGTAATATTATTTACTTCTGTAGCGTTTTCTATGTTTTGCTGAATTGTACTCCGTAACGCAACTATAATATTATAAATGTAGTGTATTTACGGCAATTGATACAATTATAGGTTTGAAATGTAATAAAACTTTTAAGCAGTAACCCAATTCTTCTACGGGAACCACCTTCCACTGTCCTTTCAATTGATAATTTCTTAGTCACCACTACTTAACTATATTAGCCAAGTTTGGAAACATTGATTTAGAGGAAAGCTTGTTAAACATAAATATGAGAAGTGAATCCCAAAGATGGGAATAAGATAGTGAGGTATTAACATCAAGTTTCTAGTGAAAACTCTCATCGCTATCTCTCACATTATCTGTCAAGAGAATTATGGGAAGACACCCACTTCAATGTTGGCGTTGCTTCAGGCAGTTGCAATGACTTTTGAGTTACAAGTGAAATGTCAAAATGAGACATGTGGGATATTGGTTTTGGTGGTTTGGGTTTTGATAAGTGGCCAGCTGATGAATTTAATCTTGGAAAATGTTTCATAAGGTTTATCTGCTACTCTGAATTTTTCCCCTTTGACACTAATAGTTCCTATCGGAGTAGGGGTCTTATTATTATTGAATAAACTTTTAATTTATGAACAATATTCATTCATCATCTTTACCTACTGACAGCTTCCATTCAAGTCACCCGGTGGATGGATGATGATTTATGTACAAATGTGTTCTTCTGATTGTTTTTCTAGTGTGCTTTGTTGTATAAAGAATTGTATTGGCTCTTTCTCTCTCTCTCTCCCTCATTTACTTCAAAGCTCTACCTTCCTCTGAAGTTTGAATGAGAGAAGTAAACATAAGTACCACATTTATTAGTCTAGGGTTAGGGGTATACTTGATTTTCTCGATCCTAGAGTTGATCACGCATGACCTGATGCATTCTAGGATGATGCCAGGAATGTCTGTCTTGATTCTTTGAGAGATATTCTATATTAGATCCTTGTGGTCTTTACTAACATGGTTCACCGACCCACTTTTTGGCACCACACACCCAATAAGAATTTTGAATAGACCTCTATACTTGGGTTTGAGGTGTACATACTTGGAGTTCACATTGGGATCTTCGAATAGTTCAAATGAGTCAACTCTTAACTTATATCCATTTTCAAGCATCACGTCTTCTTTTGGGCATCTGGTGTAGGTTGCAAGGGATTGCTAAGTGATATTGATAAGAAGACCCAACACAGGGATTGATACCTCGCCATCGAAGTTTGAAGTATTACTAGGACGTCCAAAGCAACTTGTTGTTCCAAGTTGAAATATTCAAACCAACATACTTCATCAAGGTCCTCAATGAAGTCAAATTCATTCTTAGTTAGGTTTGTGAAGTCAACCTTTAGTTCGGGAAGAGTCTCAAGTTGATCTAGGATGCATTGAAGTGTTGGAATATATGAGAAGTTTCTACTTGAGGGGATTGGGGATGAACTTTAAGCCATGGAACAAGGAGAGATTCATGGAGAATGGGAAGTTTAACGATTTGCAAAGAGACAAAAGTGTGGGAGTTGTGCTTGATTATGAGTAATATAAATTATTTGAATAGCCAAATAACAGTTGAGTTTTCAACATCAGAACTGGATGCACACGTGAGACACTTGTCAGAGTATCTACACCTTATGAGAAGAAAATTGTCCACATTCAAGATTAATTGAATTTAGAATGAATAGAGGCACAAATAAATTGAATGACATTAGAGGCATAACAAACATGTATTTAATCATTCACTCTGTTTTCCCAGAGACAAGGCATACAGAGAATTGAACGTCATTATTTAATAAACAGAACATTTAGATGTTTGTTTACAAGACTTAATCATTCTTCAACAATGTGTTTTGTGAAAATATCAGCCTACTGATGATCAGTTCGACAAAATTAATTTTTAAGTTACGCTTCTAGATATAATTCCTTATGAAATGATGTTTAATCTTTATATGTTTCGCACTTGAATGTAAAATAGAGTTTTTGGTAAATATATGGCTGAAGAATTGTCACTATATAGGAATGTTACTCTCATAAATTTTAAAAGCATTATTATCAAGAAATGTACAATTTTCACTAGTGCTCTTCCTTTCTAGATTATCTCCAGCATAGTCAGCATCACATACACCTACTAATATGTAACAACGTCTTTCATACATCTAAATATCCTCTTAACACCTGTTAAGTGAGATTGTATAGGGACAAACTAAAATGTGACGTACACACACGCTAAACATAACATCAGGTCTGGCGACAATTAAGTAAAGAAGAAAACCTATCATTTCTCTGTATACTTTTTGATATGACTCATCTTTTTGAAGAGAACAAAATGGATGCATATGAGTAGACATGACATTACAATCATCCATTTTAAACTTTTTAATCAGTAGACAATCGCTCAGTAGAGGAGTTTATGCTTCGTGTTCGTGACATAGAGGATTCCCTTCTCCACATCGGTGATCTGATTTTGCATCAGGGTTTGCTGCAATTTGTCCTTGAGGCACTTCCAGAATAATTAAATTTGGTTGTTGCTGCAGTGAATAGAAAACCAGATCGTATTCTATTCTATGGGTGAAAATTGAAATTTGGTCTATGTTGCTTGTTCATGAAGCACGTCTAGAGAAGAGTAGAAAAATGTTATCACTGGTACTCTCTGAATCCTACTCAAGCTCGGTCACAAGAATTTTCCACTACACAAGAGCAATTCAGTCAGAATTTTCCAGGTGTTTCTCATAACCTGGATGAAAATAATGGTAAAAGGAAGGATCCTCTCATGGTAGAAAGGTCTATTTGACCCTAGAGGTCTTTTTTCGTGGTTGTGGTGGCAAATTGGTCCTTTAACTTTTAGAACTTAAACGATAATGGAAATGTTGTATCTTTTGTTATGGACGATCTTGCTGACAAATTTGGAATTGCAATGCTTTGTTTGACCATGTTTTGGCTCCATGGTGTTGTCAAGAAAGACTTTAAAATGGTTATGGGTACAAGTATATAAAATATAGGCTCATGTCTCGGTGGGTGTGTTGATCTCAATAGAAATGTGTTGGCTATAACGAAAATTGGGTAGATGGGAAAATAATTATGTTTGCACAACTGCCTTCGTTATGAGGATTGAAATGATCATTGCGTTCTTCCTTCATTTTTTTTATAAAATTAATTATAAATTTTGATTTTTGACTGTAGCCAAGTTGGACAGTCTAGATCAGCTCAGTAATAACCATATCATCATTGTAATGACCACATGGGCTTTTTTAATGAAAGTTATAAAAAGGCCAACGTCGTTAACGCTACGAATTTAAAGGACCTTGTTGAATGAGAGAAAACGAGAGACATATAATGGATCTTTGTGTCTAAACTACACCACAAAGATTTTATTATATAAACAAGAAAGTCATCCCCGAATTTGTCATACATAACCTTCTTTGCAACCACAATTTCTCCAAACAAAACAAGCTGCATGGAACATAGACAATAAATAGGGGGGAAAAATTAGTACTAAATTTTGGCATAAAACAACAAAAAAATATGGTTTTAACCCTCTGATTTTGAGGGGAATGAGGCCCTAGTAATTCAAGGTTTGGTCGAGAAGTAAGTAAAGTCTGACCAATGATTGTTTTAGTCAGGATTCGAACTCGCATTCTCCCTAACAATTCGATTTTAACTAAAGGTCATTAACCACTAAGCTCAATCACTTGGTTAAAACGGCATGTCTGGGCATAAAACATCACCCAAAAAAATCACTGAAATATGGATTTCAGCTTTCTCATTTAATTAACGGTTGAATAATAATCACTTATACATTGATTGTCTGTACCAAATCTCATAATATTTAAGCAACAATAAGTTTGCAGTCAAATGGTTCTTATATTTCATATATTTTAAAAGTGCATATTGTATTAATCTTGGTCTATCTCAATAACAAATTAAATAACTTTAGATTAATATAAAACTTTATAGGAATGATATGTAATCTAGGTAGTCAATTGTGGCGGTTCCCGGCGCGATCGCGCCGGAGCATGGCGGCGAAGGGTCTGGCCGTGGCAGCGCGGGGAAAAGGAAGATCATGCGCGATCTGGGCACATTCGCAAGCCGCATGTTCCAAAAGCCCAGAAAACGTTATTTTTTTCTTCAGGAAAAATCAATATTACCCTTCCATTTTAAAACGTTTTGGGGGTATTTTTGGTATTCCATCCTTCAGATTTCACTGACCCTGACTTCACTTTCCCTTCTTCCTCGTTCTTCCTATTCTTCGTTCCTCCTCGCTGCAGCTTTTGTTCTTCCACCACCAGCCGCGCCATCCAGCTTCTGTCCAACATCAAACCGCCGTGCCGCCTCCAGGTTCAACACCATCAGCCACCTCTGTTTTTTCCTTCCTTCCTTCTTTCTCTTTTTTTTCTTTAGTTTTTCTTTTCTTTTCTATTGTTACTTAGTTACTCTTGTATTTTCTTTCTGTCCTTTTCTACTTCCCTTCATTTAATATTTTGTTATTTTATTACTCTATGTTGAAGAAGATGATGATATTTGGTATTTAAATGTAGGTTTTGATTAAGACTTGGGGTTTTTTATTACTATGTATGAATGTTTGTGAGTTTGAGACATTGTTTAATTATTCATGTAATTTGTCCAAAAAAATAGAGGTAATCCCGATTTCCGGAGTTGGCCGTAATGCGCCGCTATCTGGGATTAACAACTACCTTATATGTAATAGCAATTTTAAATCAAATGGTGGATTTTGAAATACAATTATATGGTGAAATGTTAGAGATAGGCTTCACACTAATCTAGTTCATATAGTATTAGAACAGTGCTTTATATGATTCCAGGAACCATGAGTTTTTCAAATCTTCTTTTCCTTTAACAACTACAATGGCATTCTATGAATCTGCGAGTCACACTTTCCCACCAATCTCCCTCAAGCTCAACGGCAAGAACTTTCAGAAGTGGAAGCAACAAAAGCAAAATAATTTTCACAACTACAAGCTCCAGGATATCATCAATATAGCATTCCACCATGTTACTCTCTGCTGCTAAACGTGAAGCCGATGAAATGAATTTGGGTTCCCTAGAGTGTGAACAAGACTTCCCTTTTCAATTTTGAATTTCTGCTTTCACGGTTCATATCTTACTGCCATGCACGGCAAGTTCGGGAAAAGTTATTAATACTTTCAAAATCTCACAACCACCAAAGCTAGGCCACTCAGATCTGAGTTGTTATCTCTCACCAAAGACAATCGCTTAGTAGAGGAGTTCATATCTTACTGTCATGCACAGCAAGTTCGGGAAACCTTATTAATACTTTCAAAATCTCACAACCACCAAAGCTAGGCAACTCCAATCTGAGTTGTGATCTCTCACCAAAGACAATCGCTCAGTAGAGGAGTTTATGCTTCGTGTTCGTGACATAGAGGATTCCCTTCTCCACATCGGTGATCTGATTTTGCATCAGGGTTTGCTGCAATTTGTCCTTGAGGCACTTCCAGAATAATTAAATTTGGTTGTTGCTGCAGTGAATAGAAAACCAGATCGTATTCTATTCTATGGGTGAAAATTGAAATTTGGTCTATGTTGCTTGTTCATGAAGCACGTCTAGAGAAGAGTAGAAAAAAATGTTATCACTGGTACTCTCTGAATCCTACTCAAGCTCGGTCACAACAATTTTCCACTGCACAAGAGCAATTCAGTCAGAATTTTCCAGGTGTTCTCATAACCTGGATGAAAATAATGGTAAAAGGAAGGATCCTCTCATGGTAGAAGGTCTATTTGACCCTAGAGGTCTTTTTCGTGGTTGTGGTGGCAAACAGAATATTCAATAACAAATCTGTTATACAATGAGGACAGATGCTAGTGTTTGTTGGTATCATAACTCTGGTCATAGGTTTGATGCTTATTTTGTTGTTTCTTCCAAAGGCAACTGAAATTCTAATGGCCAACGAAACCCAAATTTTACGCCCATGCCATGACACAGCAACTGAAACCATTTTATGGCAGTTCTGGTCATTTTAATCACTATATTCAACCTTTAAATGCTCAGCAATCACTTACCACACCACCTAAAAGCCTCAACCTATCCTCACTGGCACTGATTCTCAGCTTCACAGTCAGTACTGGCACACTGATTCTGGTGGCTTTCTTAATTTGGTCTCTAATGGAAGTTCTCTAGTCACCAATATCAGCACACTGTCATAGTCTTCTAGGTAGTCCATCCCAGATAGCGGCTCGTCGCGGCCAACTCCAATAACTGGGATACCGGGATGGCCACTATTTTTTTGGACAAATTTACATAAATAATACTATATAAACATATATTTTTATGCAAAATTAAAAATGACTCAAACTCTGAATATTCATAAATACAATAAAAAGCCACAAGTCTTGATCAAAAGATACATTTAAATACTAACAAAAGTTAAGGAAATAAAGATAAATACAAAAACAGAGGCAAAAAAACTTATAAAAAACAGAAAGAAAAAAAAAGCAGGAATAAGTAAAAAGAAGGAATAAATAAGAAAAGAAAGAAGGAATAAGTAAAAAAAAAAAAAAGAACTAAAGGAAAAAAAAAACAGAGGAATAAGTAAGAAAGTAGAAAGAAAAAAGAGAACGAAGGAAGGAAACAAAGGAGAGAAAGAAAGAAGAAATTGGGTAATGGACGACGGTGGCTGGAAGGTGGGCGGCAGCTGGATCTTGCAGGAAAGGAGGGAGTGTTCGCAATAAACTGAGAGTGTTTGAAGGAGAGAGAAGGACAATGAAAATAGGGTTAAGAGCGAAAAACCTAAAATACCCTTTAAAATTTAAAAAAAGAACACATCCACATTTTTGGGCCACGAGAAACACGCGACCCGTGACCCGCGAACCCAGCCAGAACGGCCGCTTTCCTGTTTCACACCGCTCCGCACCATGCCTCCGCGGCCAGGCACTGCGACGCTCCGCTCCGGCGCGATCCCGCCGCGAACCGGCACTATTAACTACCTAGATAGTCTTAGGTTAACAACATGAAGTACTAAGACTTTAGTATTGTATTATATTGCAGCCAGCTCAGCAGTTTGTAACTGCCTTGAACAAAAAGGACACAACTAGTCTCATTGTTCATAAACCATCAAGGCTGAGCAGCTGGCACCAATACCAGAAAGTTGTGGCTTGTTCGACTGACCCCCCACTTAATTTATTGTTACCCGGTTCCAATTTGTTCGTGACTCCCTAATAGTTGTTTTGGTTTGTTCGTGACTCACCAGCAGTGGTTCTGGTTTTTCGGTCCCTCTGTCGCATTTCGTGTATGTATTTGGTGATATTTTAATCATCTAATCATAATCAAATCATCAATCTAATTATTTTAAAAGTCTTCATTCTTTCTTTTCTCCTTCTCGGTCTAAAACTCACAACTTCAACAACGATTTCGTTTCTAATCAAATTTTGTCTTGTGTGACAAATCATCCATCATAATATTTCATCTATGCAATGTGAGCTTGGTTTCTTGCTATTTCTTAACCACCCAACAGTCAGCCCATACAATATCGTAGATCTTAGAATAAACATTTACTTTAGGTTTGATGGTATTTTTCTATTACAAATTACTCTTGCAGCACTTCTCCATTACATCCACTATGTCTGGACCCTATGGTTGACATCCATTTCAGAACCCATGGCATGCAAAATGAATGAGAAACTAATCGCAATAGCTGTTAATTATCGTGCATTTTTCAACCAACATGATTTCTTCAAACTTAAAAAGATTACAAATACACGGACGAAGAAAATGAGTACTTATTGTATTGTCATAAAACTAAAAGATTATAAATAAATTGATTTTTTCAATTGCTAATATCAATTACACAACTATTTAGACTTCGTTTGAGATAAACCATACAAATAAAACATCAAACAATTATTCATTAACTGATTTTTTTTTCAATATGCAAAATCAGTATGCTTCAAAAATACCTAATGAAAATAGTTGATACTATCCTATAAGCATATCATGAAAATGAACTGCATTATGTGGGACCAAATCAATAAATAATCTGGACGGAACCCCTTCATGACTTTCATTGCATTCAACTACCGAGAACACTTGTTAAAAGAATTGGTAACTCAATAAGCTACCCTAGACCTGTATAATAAACCCGGCTACAATACAAACTAGTTTTTTTCATGGAATCTTTTAGATGTCACATGTTAGATTATTCCAACTGAGACTGTAGCATGTTAAACTTTTGAACTTGGAAATATTTACGTTATCATGCCATTCTAACCCTCTTAATCTCTGCTTGTTATAACTTCAAAAAACCATATTAAGTGTTCCCCTTCTATTAACATCGCCATTCCTGTTCTACAGGAATGTAGAATCAATTTTTAAAATACTGCTCCCGAGCTTTTTCATGAATTCTTCTCAAAGGAAGCCCATTAGTATTATAAACAGAGTATAACTTATAAGCAAATTGTTTCTTGACAAGCCAAAGAACGAGAAAACTATTAAGAAAAACTGAAGTCCCGTGTTGAATAGAGATAAGGCTAGAATCACAAAACTTGAAAAAATGGCTCATGAGTGTATAATACAACAATAAATGAGACTTACAGTATTTGCATCACGGAAATCAAAAGATCTGTCCAGCACACTGTACAAACAGCAGTTTGTAGCAAATGTTTCAATCACAAAACTTCGAAAACCAGGAACCTGAACCAGTAATCATTAAGTTAAAATTATTAATAGCCAGAATAAGAAGAAATGAGTAGAATGTACCTTTTCTTCATATGGCTGGGAACACCAATCTTTAATTAATCTAATAAAAAATTGCACACATGCCTAAATTGTGAAAAATAAAAAGTAAGATTCAGTCGAAGGTATTTATCTGGTAAAAATGACGACCTCTAGTTAAATAAATAGCGAACATTACACATACCTTCCTTACAAGAATATCCTTATGATTACACGAAGAGTAAAAAAAGCAATTGCATCACTGGATCCAGGTATGCTTTACATTTTGCGGAAATTAATACAGTTGACAGATCATGTGTAGCAATCACGTGAAGAAATGTATACAACGTCCGCTGAAGTTCTTGCAATTCACGGATTTCCTAGAAAGAAAGGAGGGAAATCTTATCATGCATATAAATTTGTGAGAGCTTAGAAACATAAGATATGCATTTTCATGATGGATTTCCGATTCAAAACAATACAGCTCAATTTCACCCAAAAAATACAGCTACAAACTAAGAAAAACATTCAATTTAAATTCCAGAATAGAACTACCTAGTAACCGACCAAGTACCAAAGAAAAAAAAGAATGTGTTAAAAGCAAATAGAGAATCACTATTTCCCTAAAATAACCTATGTTGTCAGTCCCGGATAGTGTAGCAGAGCAGCCGACCCCAAAACTAGAAATAGGCAAATACCCTCAGGCGATCCTTTATCTTATTTTATTGTAAGATTTGAATAACATAAAAAATCAACTTGTATTTCACAATGATGTTGTACTAATTTATATACAAGAGTGAATTTCTCATGAAATAAAACCAAAAAACCAAGTGCAAACAGTCGTAGAAATAAAACGTTCCACCAGCACCTAGAGACGCGGTGGCAGATACGTGCAGCAAACGAATAATACAGTGACCAAGAATCCAAACACTGAACCAGCAAACCTTGTGATGCAACTCTAGGGATAAAAGACCAAAAATGCGGCAGCAACAAGCCTCCTAGACGTGTTCACAACATAAAACAACAAAGAAACCTCCAAAACACTTATCAAACATAGGCCCCCCTCCTAGACGCGTTCACAACATAAAACAACAAAGAAACCTCCAAAACACTTATCAAACATAGGTCCCACAAACTACAAAAAGGCCCAACATAACCAGGAAGAGAAAGCGAGTCAAACGACACAAACGGCAGCGAAAACCGGTGGCCAGATGGTGGCACATGGACCCCACGCTCCAGGAAACGTCAATGTCAAAGGCAGTCGTGAGCCAAAGTATGACGGTGGCACTTTATGGCGGTGATAGATCGGCGACCTCTGGTTCTAATGGTGGGGTGCGTGGCGGCAGTGGAAACGACACCGGCAGAGGCGTCCACAGCTCCGATGACTGTTTTGGGCCAAACTTAGGCTCCAGCAAACGAACAGAAAAATACACAATAGGGTTAGCCTTGACGGCGACTGAACCCAAAAACAAAGAACTAGGATTTCGAACGTTGCTCAAGATACCAAGTTGAATAACATAAAATGATCAACATGTATTTCACGTTGATGTTGCACTAATTTATATACAAGAGAGAATCTCTCAACAAAGGAAAGAAAAGATAATTAAGGAAACTATATTAATGATAATAAATAGAGAATAATCGACAATAACGAATTAGTTTTTTATCTTTTTTTCCAAATAGGTTGTTGATATTTAAATATAGGAATATTTAATTTATATAGAAATAGCACATTCTATTATAATTAATGCGGCTTGATTATCACATATTAGTGTCACTAACCCAATAACTGTTTCAACCAAATGAGCTTACATGTTACAAACGCCATGGCCCCGAATTCAGCACTATAGTACAGCAATTTAGTATGATTCAAAGCGAAATCTGTCATTTTGTGATTTATTACCACTTAGCTTAAGGGTGAATTATTTGACTGTCTACAAGGATGATATTGTCATACCTTGTAGTGATCAGCAAGGCATACTTCAATTGAAACGACATCTCTCTCATCAGTTTGAGACTAAATATGCTATGGATATTCTTGAAGAGACAAAGATTATCGAATGCCAAGTCGGTTGATATTCATATGGATACAAATGTCAAACTTTTACCTACGTAGGGAAAAGCCACTTCCAAATCAAGAAGATACAGAAAATTGGTTGGTAAATTAAACTACCTCACATTCACTTGTCCAAATATTTCATTGGCAATCAGTGTGGTAAAACAATTTTTAAACTCTTTTTGCCAAGAACAATGGGATGTATGGTATGAATCTTACAATGCATTAAAGATACTCCAAGAAAAGGTCTAATTTATGAAAGCATATGACATACTCAATTAGTTGGTTATTCAAATGATAGGTGATCCACATGGGTATTGTATCCTTGTTGAAGGTAACTTCATATCATTTGCAAGATCCAGTGTTGAAGTTGAATATAGAGTCATGACATTAGTAACATGTGAGTTCATTTGGTTGAAGCAGATACTCAAAAGGCTTCAATTTGAAGAAGCAATGCCAATGACCACTAATCTATGATAAAGAAGCCACATTGCGTATTGCCTCAAATACAGTTTTTCATGAGACGACCAAACATCTAGAAATTGACTGCCACTTTGTCAGAGAGAAGATCGAATCAGGTGACATCATTACAACTTACAAGTTGTCAATTCCAATTATCAATTGGCATGTGTTTACAAAATCCTAGTGAGATCCTGAAAGCAGTTAGATATGTACCAAGCTTGGTGCAATTGATTTATATGATCCAACTTAAAGGAGAGTTGATATTTAAATATAGGAATATTCTATTTATATAGAAATAGCATAGTTTCTATCGTAGTTAATGTTGTTGGTTGCAGTGGCGGATCTTGCACAAGATATCGGGGGAGCCGGTGAACGACAAGTATTAACTAAAATTTTATAATTGAAATTCTTAAAAGTTATATAATTTTTTTTAGAGTTTCACACAATTCATATATAGTCAATAAGTTGAAAAAGTTAAAATTTCAATTCTTACAAATTTTACAATTTTCAGTCACACAATTCACACAAGTTTTTAGAATTTCACACAATTTAATCAAATAAAATTTATCTATTTTACGATTTTCGTCTTTGTCGAAAATTTCTTCTTGAAAAATGCATCAATTTTCTTAAGTTTAAACATCGTGTCACTTCTAAAAAATACAGAAATAATTAAAAATATTCCAATTCAAAATAGTATCCCACTATTATATATCATTGTTAATATGTAAAAATTTGTTAATAGGTAGTAGTTGAGTTGCTAACTAAAGTGTTAGAATTTGTTTGTTCGTTATTAATTAGTTTATTATTCGATATTACATAGTTTATCTATATATATAGATATTGTTGTATTAATTTTATTAGTATAAATTTTAAGAGAGAAAGAACGAATTGAGCAGAGACAAGAAAGATACATAGTTGGAGAGGGGATAGGCGAAATGCTTTTTAAAACCACAAAGGTTGAAAGATATTTTAATAATTTATCACTATTATTTTAATAAACCTATATATAAAAAATAATTTAAAAATATAGGGGATGCCGTGACCCCCGCTCCCAAGAAGATCTGGCCGCTGGTTGGTTGTATATTGATTTGTTTCTAAGTCTATATAATAAAATCTTTGTGGTGTAGTTTAGACACAAAGATCCATTATATGTCTCTCGTTTTCTCTCATTCAACAAGGTCGTTTAAATTCGTAGCGTTAATGACGTTGGCCTTTTTATAACTTTCATTAAAAAAGCCCATGTGGTCATTACAATGATGATATGATTATTACTGAGCTGATGTAGACTGTCCAACTTGGCTACAGTCAAAAATCAAAATTTATAATTAATTTTATAAAAAAAATGAAGGAAGAATGCAATGATCATTTCCATCCTCATAACGAAGGCAGTTGTGCAAACATAATTATTTTCCCATCTACCCAATTTTCATTATAGCCAACACAATTTCTATTGAGATCAACACACCCACCGAGACATGAGCCTATATTTTATATACTTGTACCCATAACCATTTTAAAGTCTTTCTTGACAACACCATCGAGCCAAAACATGGTCAAACAAAGCATTGCAATTCCAAATTTGTCAGCAAGATCATCCATAACAAAAGATACAACATTTCCATTATCGTTTAAGTTCTAAAAGTTAAAGGACCAATTTGGAAAACAAAAACATAAAGGACTCGTTTGCTACAATAAAATAGATTAAAGGACCGCGGAAACCAAGGTTATCCAGATCTAGATTTACATCTTAAAATCTTGCGATTATGTGATCCTACTCACCCCCTCCAATCTAGATTGCACACAAGATCTCGTTTTGGAGCAAGATCACGTTTTGGGCTCGGATATATTAGGGTCATGCCCGACCTAATTTGATAAAACGAGAAAGAAAAAAAAAAGAAAAAAACCTATTTTTTTAATATTTTCTCGTTTGATCTGCACCATCTCCCTCCTTCTCACCAATGTTGTCAAGATCGAGATCTTGCCTAAGATCGGAAAGGAGTAACTGTTAAGACAAAATCTCAAATAAACGTTTTGATGATAATAAAACAATAGATTAATTAAAGATTATTAATCATGATTCTAAATGTTTTAATATTTAACATGTGCATTTGAGTGTGTTAAAACAAGATAGGGGAATCAAATATCACAAATCAAATCAAAGAAAGCAATTCCAGAAAACGCAGATTGATCTTGAAGCAGTTCTGGAAAACGCAGATTGATCTTGAAGCTGTTCTGGAAAACGCAGATTGATCTTGAAGCAGTTCTGGAAAACGCAGATTGATCTTGAAGCAGTTCTGGAAAACAAACATCAATCCTGGAAATAATATTCATCCTATACTCTCATATAATCAACAAAAGATCCATCCAAGTCATATATGTTCCAGAATTTGAAGAATCAAATGTATGCTTCAATAAAGGCATATCACAAAGATCATTCTTCCTATAAAGCAAATGCAAGTACAAGACTACAAGTAGCAAAGTACACTACTGATTTGAACTATTATAAAGCATGTGCACATAACAGAAAAGCATGTACTCAAGGCTGACATACTGACACAAAATCTCAGAGTTCAAGGCCAGTTCATCACGAACCAAAAGATCAATCTTGGATCGATCTTTTGATGCAGCTCATCAATCTTGCTTTTGGGCAGATTTATCCAACAACTCTTTTATGACAGCTGGTCCCTTTCCAACGGACACATGAGCTGTCCTAAGCCTCCTTGGAGTCTATAAATGCAGCTGCAAGTTGAAGAACAAAACACAACAATTAGCACCAAGCAAAAGATCAATATTTTCAATCATACTCAAGTGTCTCAAAAATCATTCTTATAGTTTGCTGTTTTTGTTTTAATCTTTGTGTTGCAATCATTTACAACTGAGGTCTATTTACAGAATATATTTCTCAAACAAGAGTTGAGTAAATATCAAAACTCTAAATAGTCTCAAATCCATCACTTTGTAACTCAAGGTTGTTTTGTCACAACTTGAGTAAATTGCAAAAATCCTTTTTATGTTTTGAAAGGTAACTTGTCAAAACCTTTCAAAAATCAGTAAGGTAGAAAGAAGAAATCCTTTCTAGATAGAAGGGTAGGAATTGTGTAAAGATCAAAGATTGATCTGTGATAAAAGTGTAACCATCAAGAACAATCTTTACTTTGAGCACATAGTGGAAATCTCACTCTTGTGAGGATTGGACGTAACCCGTGTTTGGGTGAACCAGGATAAAATATCTGTGTAATCTCTCTATCTCTATCCTTGTTTATTTTATGCTAAAACAAATCATATTTTGATAAAATCGATTTTACTGTTTTGAAGCAAACCAAGATTGATATTTAACAAAACCAAGATCAATCTTCACTACTGCAAAGATCAATCTTGGGTTGAAATCTTATTTTTAAAAAACAGAAATTTTTAAAAAGGGACAATTATAATTCAAAACCCCCTTCCTTATAATTGATATTTCTACTTCAATTGGCATCAGAGCCAGTCTCTAAAAATTTAAACACCCAAAAAGTGTTAGAGCAAAAGATTCAGGAAGAAAAATGTCAAAAGCTAAATACATAGCTGAAGGAGGGTCTTCAAACAGACCACCATACTTTGATGGCTCAGATTATTACTTCTGAAAAGGCAAAATGCAGCTATTTCTAAAAATCACAAGATACGGGTATGTGGAGAATCATCACAGATGGAGACTTTATACCAAGAATAGATCAAAACGATGCTACATCAGCTGAAAAGAAAGAATCAGATTGGACAGCAGATGAAAAATCCAAGGTACTCTTAAACTCAAAAGCTCAACTGTTTTTATCATGTGCCTTAAGTAGGGAAGAAAGTGAAAGAGTAGATGAGTGTGATACGGCCAAGAAGGTATGGGACACACTGCGAACTCACCATGAGGGAATGAGTCATGTTAAGGAAACAAGAATTGACATTGGTATCCGAAAGTTCGAATTATTTGAAATGAATGAAGGAGAAACAATCGATGAAATGTATTCAAGGTTCACAACTATAGTGAACGAAATGCGCTCCCTTGGCAAAGCTTATTCAGTACAAGACAGGGTAAGAAAGATCATGAGATATCTCCCAATCATATGGAGACCAATGGTGACAGCAATAAGTCAAGCAAAAAATTTAGAAGTATTGGGTTTGGAAGAACTTATAGGAACTCTAAGGGCACATGAAGTGTTATTACTAGAAGATAAACCTGTAAAGAAAAGTAAAGTAGTAGCCTTAAAAGCATCTCAAAGTTCACCAAACATACAACAAACAAATGAGAAAAGTGATTCAGAAGAAAGTCAAGAAGATGTTGATGAAGAAATTGCTCTTCTCACAAGGAAAATACAAAGAATGATGAGGAGAAGAGATCAGATCAAAAGGGGTTCTCCAGACAAGAAGGACTTCAAAACTGAGATTGATAAAAGCAAAATCACTTGCTTTGGGTGCAACAAACAAGGACATTATAAAACTGAATGTCCATCAAACAAAAAAGGACCAAAGAAATATCCTTTCAAAAAGAAATCAATGATGGCAACCTGGGATGAATCTGATGAATCAGAAACAAATGAACCTGAAGAAGCCAATCTGTGTTTAATGGCAGATATTGAAGAAACAGAGGTAAATTCTGAACCATGTCTTATATGCAAGCAAATGGAAATTGAATTTGATAATTTGTTAAATGATTCAAACTTTCTCATTCAAAGTAGTTCTTTTAAAGAAAAGTTTTACAAAGAAAAATAAGAGAAAGAGAAAATTCAGGTTATGAATGATAAACTTAAAGAAATCATTCAAAATCTGAAGGACTCCCAACTTAGAAATCTGAAAACTGAAAAAAACAGCAAGCCAAGATCAATCTTCATTTCAAACCAAGAATGATCTTCTCAAGGCTGAAGTTGAAACTCTTAAGAATGATTTGAAAAATTTTATTTATGCTACTGAGACATTTCAGAAAATCATGGGATCCCAAGTAGGGATATTTGATAAAGCTGGGCTTGGTTTTGACAAAACTCAAAAAACCAAAATGTATGAAACTTTTTTTATTCCTGAACAGAAAGAAGGAAAATGCAAAATCAAATGCTCATATTGTGACAAAATTGGACATTTAGAATTTGCATGTTATTTTAAAAAAAGGGATAACAAAAACAAGAATAGGAGAATCTTCAAAAAGGAAGAACATTTGACAGTAAAAACAGATTTTTCTGAAAAACTGAAAAAGTAAGAACGATCTTCAGATCGATCTGGAGGCTTATCAGAAACAACTAATGCCCAGTTTTTTAAACCCGTTTCAAAAAACACCAAAGATTCTTCTCATTCTAAAAATGATCATTCTGAGAAATTACTTAACAGTAAGAACCAGATTTTAAAGCTGACTCCTCAGGACCCAAAATCAAGTGGGTACCTAAGAATGATATAACACATTATGCAGGATGGATCTCAAGATGTCAAGAAAAGGCCATGGTTCTTGGACAGTGGCTGTTCAAGACATATGACGGGTGACAAGAACTGTTTCATGTCATTTATCAAAAAAGATGGAGGGTCCGTAACATTTGGAAACAATGATCAAGCTAAAATCAAAGGAAAAGGAACCATAGGTAAAATAAATTCTGCCAAAATCAACGATGTTCAATATGTTGAAGGATTAAAACATAATCTTCTCAGCATTAGTCAACTCTCTGTGACAATGGTTTTGAAGTTGTTTTTAAACCAAACATATGTGAAGTGAGAATGGCAAATTCTGGAGAAATCATATTTTCTGCATCCAGAAAGAAAAATCTTTATATTTTATACATTGAAGAATTACCAGTTGAATCTTGCCTCATGTCCATAAATAAAGACAAATGGATATGGCATAAGAGAACTGGACATTTGAGTATGAAAACAATTTCAAAACTTTCAGATTTAGATCTTGTTAGAGGACTTCCTAAAATAAGTTTTGAAAAAGATAAGATTTGTGAAGCTTGTGCAAGAGGAAAACAAGTAAAAACCAGCTTTCATTCAAAAGGATTTATATCAACTAAAAAATCTCTTGAATTACTTCACATTGATCTTTTTGGTCCCATCAAAACCACTAGTTTGGGAGGTATGAAATATGGATTTGTCATTGTTGATGATTATTCTAGATATACATGGGTGTTGTTTTTAAAACAAAAAGATGATGCTTTTGATTCCTTCAAAATTTTTTGTAAAAAGGTTCAAAATGAGAAAGAATCCAAAATTATCAATGTAAGAAGTGATCATGGTGGTGAATTCATTAATGCATCCTTCAAAAACTTTTTTTGATGAACTTGGCATCTCTCATAATTTATCTTGTGCAAGAACTCCACAACAAAATGGAGTTGTTGAAAGAAAAAATAGAACATTACAAGAGATGGCAAGAACAATCTTGGAAGAATCAAATGTGGAAAAGTATTTTTGGGCTGAAGCGGTTAATACCTCATGCTACATTTTAAATCGTGTTTCAATCAGAAAAATAATAAATAAAACACCTTATGAAATTTGGAAAAATAGAAAACCAAATATTTCATACTTTCACATTTTTGGTTGTTATTGTTACATCTTAAACAACAAAGATAACTTGGGAAAATTTGATGCAAAATCGGACAAAGCTATATTCCTAGGATACTCAACTGAATCTAAGGGATATCGCGTGTTTAATTTAAGAACCAAAACTCGTTGAAATCAGTATACACATTTTATTTGATGAGTTTGATGATCTCGATTTAAAAAAGAAAGATGAAGAGGAAGAAGATCAATCTGGGCAAACACAGCAGATCGATCTTCAGGAAAACAAGATTGATGAACAATCTCCTTTTCCAAATCCTCCTAGAAGCTGGAAACTAATAAGTGATCATCCTCCAAATCAAATCATTGGTGATACAACTGATGGCATTAGAACAAGAATGTCATTTAGAGATGATGCAAATAGCAACATGGCAATGATATCTCAAGTAGAGCCAAAATCCATTAAAGAAGCAATAATTGATCAATCTTGGATTGATGCAATGAAAGAAGAACTTCTTCAATTTGAGAAAAATGAGGTATGGACTCTTGTTCCAAATCCACAAGATCAAACAATAATTGGAACACGGTGGGTCTATAGAAATAAGCTGGACGAAGAAGGAAAAGTTATAAGAAAGAAAGCAAGGTTAGTTGCTCAAGGTTATAATCAACAAGAAGGAATAGATTATGATGAAACTTTTGCTCCAGTTGCAAGGTTAGAAGCCATAAGAATTCTTCTTGCATATGCATCACATAAAAATATCAAACTTTTTCAAATGGATGTTAAAAGTGCATTTTTAAATGGTTTCTTAAACGAACAAGTTTATGTTCGTCAACCTCCAGGTTTTGAAAATCAACAGAAACTAGATCATGTTTTTAAACTCACAAAAGCCTTATATGGTTTAAAACAAGCTCCTAGAGTTTGGTATGAAAGATTGAGTTCATTTCTAATCAAAAATAATTTTTCCCGCGGAAACATTGACACTACACTTTTTAAGAAAACAAGTAAAAATGATTTACTCATCGTTCAAGTGTATGTTGATGACATTATTTTTGGTTCAACAAATGAAAAAATGTGTGAAGATTTTTCACAACTCATGCAAAGTGAATTTGAAATGAGTATGATGGGCGAATTGAGATATTTTCTTGGGTTACAAATAAAACAACATAAAAATAGAATTTTCATTTGTCAAGAAAAATATATCAAAGATCTTTTAAAAAAATACAAAATGAGTGAAGCCAAGATTATGTCCACTCCCATGCATCCATCATCTTCATTAGATAAAGATGAAAATGGACAATCAATATCTGAAAAAAGAATATAGAGGTATGATAGGATCTTTACTTTATTTAACTGCAAGTAGACCTGACATTGTTTTCGCAGTAGGATTATGTGCTAGATTTCAATCCTCGCCAAAAGAATCTCATTTAACAGCAGTCAAAAGAATTTTTCGCTATCTCGTAGGTACTACTGATCTTGGCCTTTGGTATGGCAAAGGTTCTCATTTTGATTTTGTAGCTTACTGCGATGCTGACTATGCTGGTGATAAAATGGAAAGAAAAAGCACAAGTGGTGCATGTCAGTTCCTAGGGGAAGCATTGATAAGCTAGTCATGTAGTAAGCAAAACACAATTGCTCTATCAACTACTGAAGCTGAATATGTCTCAGCTGCAAACTGTTGCTCTCAAGTATTATGGATCAAAAATCAACTTGAAGATTATTCAGTTAGGTACTCCCATATTCCAATATATTGTGATAATACTAGTGCTATTAATTTATCTAAGAATCCTATTCAACATTCAAGGTCAAAGCATATTGAAATAAAGCACCATTTTATTATGGATCATGTGAGTAAAAAGGAAATTGAATTAGTTTTTGTTGATACAAATAATCAGTTAGCTGACATTTTTACAAAACCCCTTGTTAAAGAAACTTTTAATTCCATCAAAAAACGGTTAAATATCTTGCAAAATCCTGGTCAGAATCGTTAAAAACACCAACCAGACCTTTCTGGGCATAACAAAGATCAATCTTCGTTCTTGCTTAAACACTCAAGATTGATCCTCGTTCTTCATCATCACTAACTGTTAAAATTCCTCTTTTTACTGAACTGACTGTTACCTTTTTTCTAAAAAGTAACGGCTACTCATTATCTGCCTAGCTACATGCTTTCTCTTTCCTCCTTCCCAATGCTCAACTACCCCATCAAATCAATCTCACGCGTGCCACTTCATCCTCTTCTTAATCAACTGCACTCTAAGCAAAACGGTCATCCTCTTTCTATTTCATTATTCATTTTCTCTTCCCGAACCCATCAATCTTCCTTTCCCTTCATCAATCTTCTGTAAAAAAAAATGGCTCGAACCAAAACCAGGGCTTACAAAAATCAAACATCACCTCTACCTTCATCATCCTCCTCACCTCCTGTCCTTTCACTATCCCCAGTTCGTTCTCCATCTCCTCCACCCAAACCAACACCTCCTCATTCACCCTCTGACAACACATTTTCAGACTACCTATCTTCTTCCCCAGAACTCCATCCTCAACCTCTTTCAACTCAGTTTCCTCCCTTTTATCAACGTCCCACCCCTTCTGTTTCTCAATGCCCACCCCATCTTCGCACCACTATGAACCCTAGCTCTAGCACAACATCTTCTCAACGAAGATCAATGCGCATACTAGCCGACATTGGCACTTCCCACAAAAACCAAGAAGACAACACCATTTACATAATTTCTGACGATGAACCTTCATCACCTCCAACTCACCCTACTCCCCAAACGGCTCCTACACCACTGTCTCCACCTCTTTCAAACTCCCAAAAAATACCAAACCCTAACTCATCATCTCAAAAAACCTCTTCTAAACAGCCTTCACCAAAAACCACTTCACAAAAATCGAAACCCAAACCCAAATCTCCTTCCACACTCTCTCAGTTTTTAGCCTCCAAGAAGCTTAAACTAAAAACCAAATCTCAAAAAAAACCTCCTCGGGATCGATCTTCCCCACCTCCAGATCGATCTTCCCCTCCTCAAGATCGATCTTCCCCTCCTCTGGAACGATCCTCTCCTCCACCAGAACGTTCTTCACATCAGACTTCACCCCAAGCACGTTCTTCCCCCAAGACAACCACCAAGGGTCCCACTGAACCTAACCCTAACGCCTTCCCTAAACACTCTTCTTCAAAAATCCTCATTCCACCTCTAATTTCTTCAAAACTCCAACCAGTCTTTTCTGAAAAATGGGCTCAACGCCCTATTGCTATTGGACGTGTTTTTGATTTTGCAACACTACAACCTGAAGGGCTTTCCATACAGCATCATACTGATGCCCTTGGGTGAACAAATTTTTTGAAAATCTCTGATTATCATTATCCCAAAGTCATCAGAGCTTTTTATTGCAAAGCTGAGGCCTTTGAAGACAAATCTCTCATAGTTTCCAACCTGAAAGGTATTGAAATTAAACTTGATCCTTTGATTCTGGCTGATATCTTGAAACTTCCTTCTGATGGTGTCACAATCTATGGCAAAGATTGGTACCAGGCCTTAAACATTTCAAAGGATGAAGTATTTCAGGAGCTCTTTATTGATGGATCCACAAGATACCTTTCTGCTGATTTGAACCCCTGCCCAAAATTTTTAACAACATCAGTCAACATAACATCTTTCCTCACTGTGGCAGTCACGAGTTCGTCTCTGATAATGACGCTCTTGTCATATATCATCTTCTTCACTGCAAGAGGTTAAACCTGCCATATCTAATAATCCAACATATGATTGCTTCAAGCAGAAAAGAGTATAAGCACAATGCTGTTCCTTATGGCATGGTGTTGTCAACAATTTTCCGGCATTTTGAGCTCCCACTTTCAACCGAATCCTCCGTTCTCAAAATTTCTAAATTCACCACCAAAAATTTATCTCACATGAAACAGCTTCCCACCGTTCCACCCTCACCACAACCTCTTTTCACACCATCATCAAGCAAACGTAAACGAACTGAACCAATCTCTACTGAACACCCAATGACTGAATCCCAAGAACGTTCTTCACCCCCACTACATACTGAAGAACGTTCCTTATTTCCTGACGTTTCCCCACACTTAAATCCTGCCACTTCCACTTTTCCATCATTCACACATCTATCTTCCCAAGACCACTTATGTCCCACACTATCTGCCCAAAACATTTCAAAAATGTCTCATGCATTTCTCTCACCTCAGAAAACTACCTCTTCTTCTCTTTTTGGAATAAGCCAATTCTTGGCTTTCCCTGATTTAGATACCATTGGTCCCTCTATTCCTCATCCCCATCACTCCGCTTCCACATATGTTCCTCCAATCAACTCCACCTTTGCTACTTTGTCTACCTTCTGTACATCTGCTGCTCCCTCTAACAGTACTCCAATGGATACTCAACAACGTCCCTCAAAGAAGACAAAACTGGACAAGGAGTCATCACAGGCTTACAAGAATATTCCCAATTTTTTTGATGCTCTACAAACTATCATTGCGCGCCAGGCCCATCAAGATAAGGAACAAGCAATTTTGCGTGACTGGATGGCAAATCAGCTTGCCCCAAAGCTTGGTCTTGAACCACCTATGTTGAATCCTCCTCCAACATTTCCAGCCATCCCTCAGCCTTCCTTGTCTCCGTCCTCTGAAGGGTCTTCCCCGTCTCTGTCATTTTAAGTCATACTTTAGTTTGTTTCTCCTAGACCTTTTTGTTGTGACAAAGGGGGAGAAATTACCTTAGATTCTAAATATTAATCTGCCTATATTTAATTGTATTTTTTTTTGTTTTTGAACCAAGTTGTAATGATCAATAGATCTTTTTTTTGTAACATAAATGAAATATCATTATTTGGTTCAAATGACTAAGCACATGTTGAGGGGGAGTTTTTTTTTGATTAAAAACCTTCTGGATTATTATTAGAATCATATTAAAAATCTAAATTAACATGTTTTGTCATCATCAAAAAGGGGGAGATTGTTAAGACAAAATCTCAAATAAACGTTTTGATGATAATAAAACAATAGATTAATTAAAGATTATTAATCATGATTCTAAATGTTTTAATATTTAACATGTGCATTTGAGTGTGTTAAAACAAGATAGGAATCAAATATCACAAATCAAATCAAAGAAAGCAATTCCAGAAAACACAGATTGATCTTGAAGCAGTTCTGGAAAACGCAGATTGATCTTGAAGCTGTTCTGGAAAACGCAGATTGATCTTGAAGCAGTTCTGGAAAACGCAGATTGATCTTGAAGCAGTTCTGGAAAACAAACATCAATCCTGGAAATAATATTCATCCTATACTCTCATATAATCAATAAAAGATCCATCCAAGTCATATATGTTCCAGAATTTGAAGAATCAAATGTATGCTTCAATAAAGGCATATCACAAAGATCATTCTTCCTATAAAGCAAATGCAAGTACAAGACTACAAGTAGCAAAGTACACTACTGATTTGAACTATTATAAAGCCTGCACACGTAACAGAAAAGCATGTACTCAAGGCTGACATACTGACACAAATCTCAGAGTTCAAGGCCAGTTCATCACGAACCAAAAGATCAATCTTGGATCGATCTTTTGATGCAGCTCATCAATCTTACTTTTGGCAGAATTTATCCAACAACTCTTTTATGACAGCTGGTCCCTTTCCAACGGACACATGAGCTGTCCTAAGCCTCCTTGGAGTCTATAAATGCAGCTGCAAGTTGAAGAACAAAACACAACAATTAGCACCAAGCAAAAGATCAATATTTTCAATCATACTCAAGTGTCTCAAAATCATTCTTATAGTTTGTTGTTTTTGTTTTAATCTTTGTGTTGCAATCATTTACAACTGAGGTCTATTTACAGAATATATTTCTCAAACAAGAGTTGAGTAAATATCAAAACTCTAAATAGTCTCAATTCCATCACTTTGTAACTCAAGGTTGTTTTGTCACAACTTGAGTAAATTGCAAAAATCCTTTTATGTTTTGAAAGGTAACTTGTCAAAACCTTTCAAAAATCAGTAAGGTAGAAAGAAGAAATCCTTTCTAGATAGAAGGGTAGGAATTGTGTAAAGATCAAAGATTGATCTGTGATAAAAGTGTAACCATCAAGAACAATCTTTACTTTGAGCACATAGTGGAAATCTCACTCTTGTGAGGATTGGACGTAACCCGTGTTTGGGTGAACCAGGATAAAATATCTGTGTAATCTCTCTATCTCTATCCTTGTTTATTTTATGCTAAAACAAATCATATTTTGATAAAATTGATTTTACTGTTTTGAAGCAAACCAAGATTGATATTTAACAAAACCAAGATCAATCTTCATTACTGCAAAGATCAATCTTGGGTTGAAATCTTATTTTAAAAACAGAAATTTTTAAAAAGGGACAATTATAATTCAAAACCCCCTTCCTTATAATTGATATTTCTACTTCAGTAACAAGATTGTAATTTGTAAAATCGCTACTAGGATCGTAAGATCCTACCAAAAGAATTATGTGGAATTGAAAGGGGTAGCTATATCGTAAAACGTAGGATCGTAATAAAGATCGTAAGATCCTACAATATTAAAAATTATACTAAATTATATATATATATATATATATATATATATATATATATATATATATATATATATATTATAAATCCTAACATATAACTTAGTGTTTCTATTAAGTATTTTAATATTATTACTTTTTTTGAATGGAGCTTAATATATTATTAGGGTTCTTCAGCCCTTAAAATACTTTACACCACATTTATTTGTTATTAGGCCAAGTCCATTTAAAAGTAACCCTAATTAATGTGTTAGCTTTATATCCCTTCCAGTTCCAACAATGAGTTGTTCTTTTGAAAGTTCATTTGAAAGTTCTGTCTCTTGGTTGTTCTATTTTAAAACTTGTGAATTTATGCACTATATGATCTATTTTTGTATAATAATATATAGATACACACACTAGTATTTTCGTTTGGTATGATCTTACAATCTTGATTACGATCTTATGTTTCGCGATCTTGCTACCCCCTCCTGACTTTGATCAAAATCTCGATCTTGACAACCTTGGCAGAAACAATTTGCCTAAATTAATTATATAAACCCATTAACGTTACCAAAGATAAAGGATAAATTTGGAGGAGAAAAAGATAAAAGACTAATTCGTTACAATAAAACAAGATAAATTAAACAAATAATACCTAATATATAAAACATATCAATACAAATAGATATGCATAAAAGTAACATAGAAAATAAAAATAAGATGAAATTTTTGTTGCACCTATCCTTTTCTATTATTCTATGCACTCATTATAATTATTTTATTATTTATGTTATCATATTATTTTCTTATACTTTTAGTTTTGACTTAAATGCACTTTTAATCCACCTATTTCTTTAAAAATGAACTTTTTGAATTTCTAAAACCGATTTTTTGGTTCCCTATCAACCCATTCTTAGGATTTTTTTGGTCCCCACTCCCCACCATTTTTTATGATTTGCCAATATCATGAATGACATGAAACTTAGATGACATTTGTGAGTTGAATAAAATATTTATGTTGTTATTGTTGTAAATATTTTATTTATATATTAAAATATCAAATAAATAAAAAATTATTAAAATATTTTGATAAAATATTTAAAATTTATTTATTTTATTTAACTTTTTTTAACAAATTTAAATTTTAAAATATTCATATAAAATTTTATTTTTACTATTATTTTGAATATTTAAATTTATTACATTTTTAATATTTATTTTATTTATACATTAAAATATTAAAAATAAATTATTTTATTTTATTTATAAATTAAAATATCTAAAATAAAATTAAAACTTAAAATATTTAAAATTTATTTTATCAAACAATAATTTAAAATTTAAAATATTTAAATTTTTCTTTTAATATTGTAATATTAAATGATAAAATTAATTAAAACAATAATGAGATGAAAAATACTTCATTCAATTCACAAATGTCATCTAAGTGTCAGGCATCAACGAGTGTCACATCATCAAAAATGGTATGAGATCGAAAAAATATCAAGAATTAGTTAATAGAGTAACAAAAAAAAATGGATTTAGAAATGAAAGGGATTGACAAGTTAATAAAACGAATAATATAAATTGGAATTAACTTATACTCATAGTAGTTAAGTTATATAAAAAATAATAATTAGAATTTAGTTCATCAAAAATAAAAATTGGAATTTATAATTTTTAAGAATTATTCATTCTTAAAGTCATAGTTTTGTTTTATTTTTTATTTTGGCTTAATTGAAGATTTTAATTATTATTTATTCTTAAAAATAACCATGATTTTTAGAATGAATGATTTGGTATGTTGAAGCCTACCTGAAAAAGGCCCATATTTTTTTAATGAAAAATCCACATAATCTGAAGGCCCAAACAATTGATATCCAAAATTGAAGAAACCCTAAACACTATATATTCATATTTACATTGATTCACACGTTTCACAGCAGCTGAGGATTCGAAACCCTAGAATCGTTTCTGTGCCACAAACCTGAAGCAGCTCGCGAGCAAATCTATACGCAGCCATGAGTGTCGGCGAGTTAGCATGCATCTACTCCATCTTGATGCTCCACAATGACGGAATCACAATCACCGTTAGTTTATTATCTTCCATTTAATCATCTTTCTAATTTACCAAATTCATTTTCAGATCTCAAATTTCTTTGCTTTTTTTTTTTTGTAGGCGGAGAAGATTAACACTATCTTGAAGGCTGCTGGCGTCACTGTCGAATCATACTGGCCAAGCTTATTCGCCAAACTTGCTCAGAATAAGAGTATTGACGATCTCGTTTTGAACGCTGGCGCTGCCGGTGGTGCCGCTGTTGCCGTAGCTGAATGGTTTACATAAAATACATAAGATACCAAATTTGGCCTGGATATTCCCTGTATGCCACTAAGTGGTAAGAGATGATTAGAGTGTCTTCATTTCGTCTTCTATACTATATGCGCTGATGCACATTTTTATATGGAGCATCTCTTGCTTGCTATACATAACAAGCTAGTATAGCTATATATATATATATATATATATATATATATAGTTATGGAATGAAATCTAGCTATTAAAAAATTCCATGTATGTCCAATATCTAAAAATAGTTTGGTAGGACATAAACCAACTAATCAACTGTTGTTGAGACGCGTGTATTTATTAGAAAGATTCGGAGGCATAATTTTTTTTACCATTTTATGCAAATATTTGGAACCCGCATAGTTTGTATGAATAGTTATCTACAGTTCCGAAGAATATAAGAATAGTTTTTTATTATATTATTTATTGCATCAATATGATATCAATTAAACAATAGTGAGACGACAACATTTGTTAAGTCATTTCGAACAGGGGCTTCTAAGAAATGGCATAGAGTATATCTTTAATTAGAATTTTCACATTTTTTCAATTTTTTTCTCTCACTTATTTGTTACATTATTTATTATTATTATTATTATTATTATTATTATTATTATTATTATTATCTTTTATAATGGTAAATTTCATAATAATTAATTTATATAATTGAGAGTTCTCAAATTTAAATTATAAAATTCAAACTAATAATATCAATATTTATCAATTGAATTGAAAAACTACCTTTTATTGTTTTCTTGAGATATTTTTTATATGATATATTTTGTGCTTTTTTAGGGTCATTAATACAAGAAACAAAGTATAATTTTTTAATTATATTAATTGTCAATTTTTGTATTCCTCCCTTTTTATCTCAATATGTTTGTGGAGTAATATTGTTTGAGACACTATCCAACAATAAATGTAGGCATCACTCGATCGATATTTAAATTGTGTATTGTCTTAGTGTGGGAGATTAATCTTTTCTGGTAGACTAAACCTTGTTTCCTTTTGTTAACTTAAATTTTTTGTATTATCTTTCTATACAAGTGTATGAAGTAATGAATAATAAGTATAGTTTCGAAAGAAAAGTTAATACATTCTCGGTTCTAAATATATGATAAAATTGATATATTTAATTTAAAATTTAAATTAAATATATCAATTTTTATTGACTTAATTTTCCTTTATATTTAAGACTGCACAAAGTATTAATTATTTAAAAAAAAAATTCTTAATATGTGTGTATATTTTGTTTCTTATAGAAATAATTGAAAGTAATTTTTTCCTCTTCTCTTGGGTCTTTTAGTTCCTATTAGGTTCTCTTTAATAAATAAAAAAAATAAAGGATAGTTTAATTAATGGTGGTTAGAAAGTGAACTCATAAATTGAAATGGAAGTGTGTAGTATTGGGTTGAACTAACTCAAAAATATAAAATAATATTTTTAATTGATATTTAATTTTTTTAATTAAGATAATAAAAATAAACTTAATTGATATTTAATTTTTTAATTAAGTTAAATTTTATCTTACATGAGATTTAGATTTTTTCAATAATATATTTGGTGGCTCAATTCAATAGACTTTGATACTATTTTTTTATTTTTATATTGAGTTTCAACTCATCATCACAAAACCAACATATAATATAAGATCAGGATTGTCTTTTTTTTATAAACTCTTTTGTGATCTTATTTTCATTTATATGAGACTTAACTTTTTCCAATAATCCTTTTAGTTTCTTCTAGGAACATCAATGAGAATCTTGGTTTAAGATCTTTGTGATGATTGATGAGAAACATCTATGTTTCTGCTACAAGTGGAATGAACAATGACACATAGACATGAAATAAATGATGCATAGTAGTAAAAAAAGAATATGTAATCAATGTTGGGTCTTGTACTTTTTGTTTGCACAGTTTGAAGGACAAGGAAGTGGCGACAGGAATAGCTTGAAGGCATAATTGGTGAACATATATACATAGTAACAACATAAGGATCTGTCAACTCTTCTGAGTTATGAGTTCGTCCCTTTTTGTAACTTCATCGTTCTCACCAACTCAACCGAGCCATACCGACCGACAGGTAAGGTGATGAAAATCAATGTTACTGAAGTCTCATGGTTAAAATTTATGTCCATTAACATAGTAGAAAGGATTGAAATTGAATAAATAAAATTATCCTTTAAATAAACGCCACGTAAAATAATTTTTGAATTTTATAAATTTATAAATAATCTCTAAAATTATAATGGTATTTTAGATATAAATTTAGATATGTTGTACTTGGGATAAAAAATTGTCCCTTGGTTCAGAGATGGACAAGAATTTATGTTTTTATCCAATCATCTGCCCCTTGTTCTGTCTAGAAGCCTGACTAGTTTTTAAATCAATCATAACAACCGACGTTGTGCTGTCTAGTATGCTTTTTTTTAGCAAATCAAATGTACGATTAATGCATGTTATTTTCTAGGGGAATCACCCATTAAATCTTTTGATGTAGTGGACCTAATATTCCTCATATTTTTTTGCAAGGTACCGATATGAAGGCACTAAAATCTTTCTATCAGTCACTCATAGAAAATTTGAGACTGCAGCAGAATGGAAGCCTTGTGTTTAGATAGCATATACTTATAATGGACAAATTACGAGTCATCGGGCTTAGTTTCTGGCCGTCTTCAAGTACGGGGTATTGATTTGAGTCTACAAAAGGTAATTGATTGTTTGTGATTATATTAATTTTGAGCTCTCACTATCATTTTATTTATTTATTTTTAATCCTCCCTTCTCCCAAATAAAATAGTCACGGAACTGTGGTAAATACTGCAGTGTCATGTGTATATAGCTTTTGCGGACGAGCTACGGGATAAGTCTCTTGCCCTATTTTTGATTAGTTCCTCTGCAACCTGATCAATCAGTAAAATTTTCTCAGGTCTTTCTTTATTCTTTGGTCCCACAGTTGTAAATTTTGGGAATTCTTTTATTACATTAGAGATCCTTCTGCCTGATTGAAACCTGTCTATATAAGATAAAAATTTTGGTATTTGATTTTCAGTCTTTTTTCTCCCGTCGATTTCGTTGCAGTTACTTTAAAAATTCGTTGATCTAAACTAATTTATTCATTTGTCTCCGTACGTTTAAGTTATGGCCTGCTTTTACGCAATATAATTATATTTATATACATGAATAACCGGTAACTGATATCTACAACATCTAAAGAATGATATTTAAAATTGTAGTTTACAAAAATTGGACAGTGTTGTTAATGAGATGTCCGAGTGTACTCATTAACCAGATTCATTTCAGACTATTAATTAAAAAGTAAAATATTATTCCAATGTCTATAGGTTTGTCAAAATAATAAATTTTATATTTGTAAAATTACATTATATTTCTCACTAAATGTCAAATTAGCATTGTTAAACATTTTTCTTAAACTACCTTTTAACTTTCTACGTTAAAAAGTATTGTTAAGTTATATTGTGCGTGTATTTGTATTTTTGTGTAAACTTAAAGTGTTTAAAATAAATTTATTTATTTATGTTTTATAAGTTTAATACATTCATCATGTATAACTTTTTTAATTTAGATAATGAGTTTACCCTCTCAAGTCTTTTTTAGAAGAGACAAATGAAATATAAAATAAGTCAACAAAAGTTGATAAAAGTAATTTACATCAATTTTTTGTTGACATATTTTTATCTTATTTATATATAAGGATCGGAACTAGTATTATTTTATAATTATTTGTCTTATTATAAAGATCGGAAGTAGTATTATTTTATAATGACTTCGTAAAACAATGTTTTGAACTTTTTTTTCTTAGATATAATAAATAGTTATAGTTAGATTTTTGGTAAAAATATACATATTCTTTTTTTTGGGTTTGGTCTCTTGAGTTATGTTATGTAGTGACAAATTCAAATAGGTAAATTTGGGGCATTTGTTGAATATACTAAAACAACAGAAGCCCTTGGGCAAACAAGTGATGGGATGATTTGCAGGATTTTAATCGCCACCCTTGTGCTGTTCAATGCTTCTGCAATTTTGGAACACGGGTGTATGTATGCTATGTGAGTGGTATTATCCAAGTACTGGACTTAGAAGGCAATATAATTGCAGGATGGGTTGCTCATAATAGTCCTGTGCTTAAATTGGCTGTTGGTAATGGTTCTGTGTATAGCTTTGCAACTCATGGCGGCATACACGGATGGAATATTGCATCCCCATGCCCTGTTGACAACATAATAAGAACAGAGCTGGCCTCAAAGGAACTTATACAAGAAGACACAATATCAGGATTTTGATTGGCACATGGAATGTAGTCATTTTATTTTCTAAAAAAGAGAAAGTCAAAATCACTTGTATTTGATTATCAGAAAAGAAACTCATGTATATACAAAGAAAAATTTTGTGTAATGTGTATAGTCTATCCATGCATTTACTGTCTATATAACGATTGTAGGTTGGTCTAGAAGGAAGTGCAATGGGGCAGTGGTGGGTGGATACAATAGGAAAGGCCTTGGAAGACGGAAAAGCTTTTGAGCGTATGGGTTCTAGGCAGCTTGCTCGCTTGCTTATATCTCTTTGGTAAGTGAGTGTAAACCATTTATATCTCTTTGATAGACTTCCCACTTCTTTATGTAAAGGCTTTGCAGTTCTTTCTCCCTATAATGTACTCTCGATTTCTATCTTTGATAGTTTTTCTATGCTTATATTATGAGTTGACATTCCTCAATTAGGGTAAGAAAGAATCTTAGAAAACATGTTGGGGACATTGATGCTGAAGCAGTCCCATGTGGTGTTGGACGTGCAATTGGCAACAAGGTTTGCTTTCATATCCTTGAATACTTGATATTTGTTTGATAATATTTAATGCTGCCATTTGAATCCAGGTCTGTTTAAATTTTTCATTCATTATATGACATCAAATGAGAAAATCAGAATGCAATGTCGTACAAAGGATAAGTCTGTATAGAAGATCACTTGTGAAGGCCAGTCTTTTGTCAAGAATGATGGAGAAGCACCAGATTATATCCCAAGAGCTGCTTTTGGCTTTCCTAGATGGCTTGAGGTATTTTATCTTTTCCTTGGTTATTTACGTTACTTTTGCGGCTTTTGTGGGTTAGCAAGTGGAAGAAATAATACAATTATAAAACGAAGATATATATATATATATATATATATATATATTACGTATGTATATATTTTATATACACACGTGATATATATATCTACCCACATGGACGTGATATATATATATCACGTGTGTATATATCTACCACATGGTATATATATATATATATGTATATCACGTGATATACACACGTGATATATATATCTACACACATGGTTTATATATATTTATATATATATACACCACGTGTGTGTATTACTTTATTTGATAACTCTATTGTATATTGTACTAAAAAACTTATAGCTTGATGCAGTCCATACTTGCTACTTAATATGATATTGTATATAAGTAACTGAATGTGCTTCATATTTTGTGTTTGCAGGAAGAGGCAAAGGAAGAAAGTGACGATGACATGGGCTTTAGTTTGTTTGATTAGGTTTTTCTTTTTAGTTTGTCAATCCAGACTTGTACTCCTTTCCAGGAGTGTTTTCTGGAGACACTTGTTTTGTTTTATAAATTGTTTATCTAAGTGAGTCTTAGCACCCTAAACCCTAAAACCCTAAACCATTCACCATTCACATTCATATAATAAAATACAGTTATCAATAAAGTGATACACACACGTGGTGTACATATATATAAATATATATAAACCATGTGTGTAGATAAATATATATCACGTGATATACATATATATATATATATATATATATATATATATATATATATATATCACGTCCATGTGGGTAGATATATATATCACGTGTGTATATAAAATATACACATACGTAATATATATATATATATATATATATATATATATATATATATATATATATATATATACATGGACGTGATATATGGAGCAGCTCGCGATCAAATCTATACGCAGCCATGAGTGCCGACGAGTTAGCATGCATCTACTCCATCTTGAAGCTCCACAATGACGGAATCGCAATCAACGTTAGTTTATTATCTTCCATTTAATCATCTTTCTAATTTACCAAATTCATTTTCAGATCTCAAATTTCTTTGCTTTTATTTTTTGTAGGCGGAGAAGATTAATACTATCTTGAAGGCTGCTGGCGTCACTGTCGAATCATACTGGCCAAGCTTATTCGCCAAACTTGCTCAGAATAAGAGCATTGACGATCTCGTTTTGAACGCTGGCGCTGCCGGTGGTGCCGCTGTTGCCGTATCTGCTCCTGCCGCTGCTGCTGCTGGTGGAGCCGCTGCAGCTGCCGCACCTGCCGCCGAGGCCAAGAAGGTACTGTTAGTAATGCTTTATATTAGGTTTCTGTCTTAAGGGTTATATTTAGTAATGATATATTATTGATTGATGTTTTAACCTAATACTATTGAAACTTCAATTGTAAATTGAAATTTGTGTACATTTTCAAGTTTGGATGATCATTTCATAGAGGCTTTGTTGAATGTAGTGTTAAATGTATACCTCGATGTTCAACAGATTAGACAATAATTAGTGGGGTTTAATTTTTTTTTAATGCGGGTAGACTGTAACCCTTTTAGATGTATAAAGACATGAAATAGACTTAATAGTTTTTGAGAACACATAGAACAGATTATTTGTGCTTGCTGTATTTTTTTTATACTTGTCACTTTTATTTACCGAGTCCTGTTTCTGGTTTGTCTGAGCCCAGTTCGGAATATTTATATGTAAACCTACTGTTAAATTTGGTAATTTCGCTGTCTGAACGACAACAAAGATATTAATTGCTTTATGGTAACAAGATTGTAATTTGATTGTTGTAGTTTGATTGAAATTTGGGAATTCAACTATCAATTGTAGCTTAATAGTTCTTTGAGTGCAATTATCCACAATTATTAATAATATTTTTGGGTATTATTTTGCTCTCACATTAATTGAGTTTAATGTAATATTATTATAGGTTATGCAGTTCGTAATCAGCACTGCACAGACTTTATTAACTGCATATTGTACTAAAAAACTTATAGCTTGATGCAGTCCATACTTGCTACTTAATATGATATTGTATATAAGTAACTGAATGTGCTTCATATTTTGTGTTTGCAGGAAGAGGCAAAGGAAGAAAGTGACGATGACATGGGCTTTAGTTTGTTTGATTAAGTTTTTTCTTTTTAGTTTGTCAATCCAGACTTGTACTCCTTTCCAGGAGTGTTTTCTGGAGACACTTGTTTTGTTTTATAAATTATTTATCTAAGTGAGTCTTAGCACCCTAAATCCTAAACCATTCACCATTCACCATTCACCATTCACATTCATATAATAAAATAGAGTTATCAAATAAAGTAATACACACACGTGGTGTATATATATATATATATAAATATATATAAACCATGTGTGTAGATATATATATCACTTGATATACATATATATATATATACCATGTGGTAGATATATACACACGTGTGATATATATATATATATATATATATATATATATATATATATATATATATATATATATATATATATATTATGTATGTGTATATTTTATATACACATGTGATATATATATCTACCCACATGGACGTGATATATGGAGCAGCTCACGATCAAATCTATACGCAGCCATGAGTGCCAGCGAGTTAGCAAGCATCTACTCCATCTTGATGCTCCACAATGACGGAATGGCAATCAACGTTAGTTTATTATCTTCCATTTAATCATCTTTCTAATTTACCAAATTCATTTTCAGATCTCAAATTTCTTTGCTTTTTTTTTTTTTTTTTTGTAGGCGGAGAAGATTAACACTATCTTTAAGGCTGCTGGCGTCACTGTCGAATCATACTGGCCAAGCTTATTCGCCAAACTTGCTCAGAATAAGAGCATTGATGATCCCGTTTTGAACGCTGGCGCTGCCGATGGTGCTGCTGTTGCCGTATCTGCTCCTACTGCTGCTGCTAGTGTAGCCGCTGCAGCTGCCGCACCTGCCGCCGAGGCCAAGAAGGTACTGTTAGTAATGCTTTATATTAGGTTTCTGTCTTAAGGGTTATATTTAGTAATGATATATTATTGATTGATGTTTTAACCTAATACTATTTAAACTTCAATTGTAAATTGAAATTTGTGTACATTTTCTAGTTTGGATGATCATTTCATAGAGGCTTTGTTGAATGTAGTTTTAAATGTATACCTTGATGTTCAACAGATTAGACAATAATTAGTGGGGTTTAATTTTTTTTAATGCGGGTAGACTGTAACCCTTTTAGATGTATAAAGACATGAAATAGACTTAATAGTTTTTGAGAACACATAGAACAGATTATTTGTGCTTGCTGTACTTTTTTTATATATGTCACTTTTATTTACCGAGTCCTGTTTCTGGTTTCTCTGAGCCCAGTTCGGAATATTTATATGTAAACCTACTGTTAAATTTTGTAATTTCGTTGTCTGAACGACAACAGAGATATTAATTGCTTTATGGTAACAAGATTGTAATTTGATTGTTGTAGTTTCATTGAAATTTGGGAATTCAACTATCAATTGTAGCTTAATAGTTCTTTGAGTGTAATTATCCACAATTATTAATAGTATTTTTGGGTATTATTTTGCTCTCACATTAATTGAGTTTAATGTAGTATTATTATAGGTTATGCAGTTCGTAATCAGCACTGCACATACTTTATTAACTGCATATTGTATATTGTACTAAAAAACTTATAGCTTGATGCAGTCCATATTTGCTACCTAATATGATATTGTATATAAGTAACTGGATGTGCTTCATATTTTGTGTTTGCAGGAAGTGGCAAAGGAAGAAAGTGACGATGAAATGGGCTTTAGTTTTTTTGATTTGGTTTTTCTTTTTAGTTTGTCTATCCAGACTTGTACTCCTTTCCAGGAGTGTTTTCTGGAGACACTTGTTTTGTTTTATAAATTGTTTATCTAAGTGAGTCTTAGCACCCTAAACCCTAAACCATTCAGCTTTCACCATTCGCCATTCACCATTTCACTATTCACATTCATATAATAAAATAGAATTATCAAATAAAGTAATACACACACGTGGTGTATATATATATAATTATATATAAACCATGTGTGTAGATATATATATCACGTGATATACATATATATATATATATATATATATATATATATATATATATATATATATATTACGTATGTGTATATTTTATATACACACGTGATATATATATCTACCCACATGGATGTGATATATGGAGCAGCTCGCGATCAAATCTATACGCAGCCATGAGTGCCGGGGAGTTAGCATGCATCTACTCCATCTTGATGCTCCACAATGACGGAATCGCAATCACCGTTAGTTTATTATCTTCCATTTAATCATCTTTCTAATTTACCAAATTCATTTCCAGATCTCAAATTTCTTGCTTTTTTTTTTGTAGGCGGAGAAGATTAACACTATCTTGAAGGCTGTTGGCGTCACTGTCAAATCATACTGGCCAAGCTTATTCGCCAAACTTGCTCAGAATAAGAGCATTGACGATCTCGTTTTGAACGCTGGCGCTGCCGGTGGTGCCGCTGTTGCCGTATCTCCTCCTGCCGCTGCTGCTGCTGGTGGAGCCGCTACAGCTGCCGCACCTGCCGCCGAGGCAAAGAAGGTACTGTTAATAATTCTTTATATTAGGTTTTTGTCTTAAGGGTTATATTTAGTAATTATATATTATGATTGATGTTTTAACCTAATACTATTGAAACTTCAATTGTTAACTGAAATTTGTGTACATTTTCAAGTTTGGATGATCATTTCATAGAGGCTTTGTTGAATGTAGTGTTAAATGTATACCTCGATGTTCAACAGATTAGACAATAATTACTGGGGTTTAATTTTTTTTAATGCGGGTAGACTGTAACCCTTTTAGATGTATAAAGACATGAAATAGACTTAATAGTTTTGAGAACACATAGAACATATTATTTGTGCTTGCTGTATTTTTTTTTATACTTGTCACTTTTATTTACCGAGTCCTGTTTCTGGTTTCTCTGAGCCCAGTTCGGAATATTTATATGTAAACCTACTGTTAAATTTTGTAATTTCGCTGTCTGAATGACAACAAAGATATTAATTGCTTTATGGTAACAAGATTGTAATTTGATTGTTATTGTTTCATTGAAATTTGGGAATTCAACTATCAATTGTAGCTTAATAGTTCTTTGGGTGTAATTATCCACAATTAGTAATAGTATTTTTGGGTATTATTTTGCTCTCACATTAATTGAGTTTAATGTAGTATTATTATAGGTTATGCAGTTCGTAATCAGCACTGCACAGACTTTATTAACTGCATATTGTATATTGTACTAAATAACTTATAGCTTGATGCAGTCCATACTTGCTACTTAATATGATATTGTATATAAGTAACTGAATGTGCTTCATATTTTGTATTTGCAGGAAGAGGCAAAGGAAGAAAAGTGACGATGACATGGGCTTTAGTTTGTTTGATTAGGTTTTTCTTTTTAGTTTGTCAATCCAGACTTGTACTCCTTTCCAGGAGTGTTTTCTAGAGACACTTGTTTTGTTTTATAAATTGTTTATCTAAGTGAGTCTTAGCACCCTAAACCCTAAACCATTCACCTTTCACATTCATATAATAAAATAGAGTTATCAAATAAAGTAATACACACACGTGGTGTATATATATATAAATATATATAAAACAATGTGTGTAGATATATATATCACGTGTGTATATCACGTGATATACATATATATATATATACCATGTGGTAGATATATACACACGTGATATATATATATATATATATATGTTATTATTATCTTCGTTTTATAATTGTATTATTTCTTCCACTTGCTAACCCACAAAAGCCGCAAAAGTAACGTAAATAACCAAGGAAAAGATAAAATACCTCAAGCCATCTAGGAAAGCCAAAAGCAGCTCTTGGGATATAATCCGGTGCTTTTCCATCATTCTTGACATAAGACGGGCCTTCACAAGTGATCTTCTCTATACAAACTTATCCTTTGTACGACATTGCATTCTGATTTTCTCATTGATGTCATATAATGAATGAAAAATTTAAACAGACCTGGATTCAAATGGCAGCATTAGATATTATAATATTATCAAACAAATATCAAGTATTCAAGGATATGAAAGCAAACCTTGTTGCCAATTGCACGTCCAAAACCACATGGGACTGCTTCAGCATAAATGTCCCCTACATGTTTTGTAAGATTCTTTCTTACCCTAATTGAGGAATGTCAACTCATAATATAAGCATAAAAACACTATCAAAGATAGAAATCCAGAGTACATTATAGGGAGAAAGAACTGCAAAGCCTTTACATAAAGAAGTGGGAAGTCTATCAAAGAGATATAAATGGTTTACACTCACTTACCAAAGAGATATAAGCAAGCGAGCAAGCTGCTTAGAACCCATACGCTCAAAAGCTTTTCCGTCTTCCAAGGCCTTTCCTATTGTATCCACCCACCACTGCCCCATTGCACTTCCTTCTAGACCAACCTACAATCGTTATATAGACAGTAAATGCATGGATAGACTATACACATTACACAAAATTGTTCTTTGTATATACATGAGTTTCTTTTCTAATAATCAAATACAAGTGATTTTGACTTTCTCTTTTTTAGAAAATAAAATGACTACAGCTGCAACCACTAAGAAGCATCATTATTTTACGGTGGCAGTATACAGTACTATCTTTAATGAGAGTGTTAAACAAAATTCCTAGACCAAATTCCTTTTTTTATTTCAACTTTGACAAAACTGTTTTCCCACCGTCTAAATATGCAAACTAATATGGTAACCTATAAGCACAATGGAAATATATGCAGCTTTCTAACTTTCATCTTCTTAAAATAGCCAGTATAAATATTTTAAACTGGGTGACAGCATGAGAGGTCCTTAAACTTTTCAAAACCTGCAACAGACTATTTTGTCCACCAACTGAACAAAATCATTCTTCGCATGATGTGCATGTGTTCATAAGTATACATCGGCCTTCTTTCATTTATCTAAATAAAATTCTTAAAATAAAAATCAAATAATGTATTCCTTTTTAATTTGATAATTTCTATTTCTATTGTTGATAAGACAAGCTGAGTACATAGGATTTCCCTATTTTCCTAAAACTATATATATGCATCAAAGATCAACTTGCCTTAGACTCGTGTGCCTCTTGCTAAACTTCCACTCCACATATTCTGTTTGACATGTGCCTCTTGCTAAACTTGCACTCCAAATACTCTGTTTCACTTCTACTTAGACCAAAACTATGTGGTTCCAATGTTTGTTTGCACTAAAATACTTCATAGACTTCACTCTCGGCTAAAACCCTAGTTTGACTATCTGCTTAAACCTCCACTCTGCAAATTATGGGTGGGGCCAGATGTTCTTTTGGTAAGGACCAACCCATAATCATATATGTCCGTATATTCTGATCTAATAGTGGTTCCTTCAAAATGGAACAAAGTCTAGGGGTCTATACATTTTTTCTTTTAAGTACAAGTCTAAACTATGTTTCCAACACAAAATCATCCAACAATTTATAAGGTAGTTTTACATATAAAGTAAATAAGCTTCACACAAAACTTAATTTAATGTTCAAAATGCATAATTAAAGCATGTGAATAAAGTCTTACAATTTCTTTTTGCAGTAGACATTGCAAGAAAACCAGCACCCATCTCCACCTCTTGCAAACCGACCACAACAATGCCAACGTATGATACAACAGACCCCAACACGACAAAATTGAATCTTGGAAAGCTCTACCTTGACCAACATTCCATGTGCCAATCAAAATTTTGATATTGTGTCTTCTTGTCTATAAGTTCCTTTGAGGCCAGCTCTGTTCTTATTATGTTTGTCAACAGGGCCTGGGGGATGCAATATTCCATCCGCGTATGCCGCCATGAGTTGCAAAGCTATACACAGACCGTTACCAACAGCCAATTTAAGCACAAGACTATTATGAGCAACCCATCCTGCAATTATATTGCCTTCTAAGTCCAGTACTTGGATAATACCACTCACATAGCATACATACACCCGTGTTCCAAAATTGCAGAAGCATTGAACGACACAAGGTGGCGATTAAAATCCTGCAAACGGGTTCCACTGCCATCCCCACTGCACAAGTAAGCCATTTGTACATCCACTCCAAATCATCCCATCACTTGTTTGCCCAAGGGCTTCTGTTGTTTTAGTATAATCAACAAATGCCCCAGCTACCTTGGTTGCAACTCGACGGACACCATCCGCAGCTCCCATTATTGCATTACGTGACCTCTGCAGAAAAATTCGAACTTTGGGACTCGTCTTTTGTTGAGTTGGAAACGAACTTTACCTTCATTTCCTCTTCCAATGCTTGATCCTGCTGACCGAAGACATGTCAGCTCGATTTTCTGGCTGACCGTCGATGTTAAATACTTTCAAAAGATCCTTTGAACGGGGATCCCTTTAAAAGGATGGATTGCAAGTTATTAAATATATAAGTTTGGAGTAGAAGGAAACACAAAGACTAAACTAAACTAGTAGCAGGAAAGTTCCTTAACTTTTCATCACATATGGATCTTTCGAAGGGTCAAAATAGCTTGTTACTATTGCAGTACTCAATGGTAATTGAAGCAACATCGTGTTCCGAAAGTTCTTTGGTTGTGTCTCTACTAATATCTTCAAGAAAATCAATGAGACTTCTTGAACCCTATCCTACATAATCCTTTTCTTATCTGCAACTTTTCCTTTTATTGAATTTAGCTTTTCATGCACTTCTTCTTTCCACTCACCGATTTTAACTCCTGATGTGTCATTGAGGTCTTCATAATCAAGAAGGTTGAAAGTCACTTACATATCAAACTTCTTTTTTTTGACAGAATTCACTAATCAAATTGAGATAGGATAACATAAAAAGCAAGATAAAAAATCAAACTTACACTATTAGTCCCTCTATGACACATAGAGAAATGAATCACAAAATAAATCAACTAAAATAACATACAAAAATAAAATAAAAAAACCATTTCATAAAAATCAAACTTTTACACTATTGGTCCCTATATGAATCATAACATAAAAATGAATCACATAACAAAATCAAGTAAAATACCATATAAAAAAACTCACTTTCATAAAAAATAAAATGTTACCCAATTAGTAAGTCCCAACAAAACAAAATGAAGAGGACATTCAGAAAAAAGCTTACATTTTTCCCAATGGGGCATTGAAGAACATAAGAGCCTTATGAAGCGCAAGTTGTATAATTATCAGGAGGAGGATGTTTATGATGATGACGAGGAACAGTTTAACAATAAGAGTAACAAACCAGCAACAAAAAGCAGCAAAAACAATTGTTCCAACAGTCCAAACGAAGATCTTGCGGCTAACAATGATTCAACCCAGATCTACATACCTTCTTCTTCTGATCAGTGGGATCCAGTAACCAACTCTGTCGAGTTTCATCCAACGGACGTCACAAAGCTGCTCTGTCAAGTTCCTGAATATTCCGGCTCCGAACTTCGTCGGTGGCTGACTCTGTGGCGTTGATCTCTAACGGACCACCCCATGGATCCCTACATTACATACTATTGAAGATTATGACATAGAAACAAGATTGAAGTGAAGAGATGAAGATGTGAGAAGAGTTCATTATTGATTGTGAATAAATGTGGTTTCTCTCTCTCTCTCTCTACACTGTTTTTTTCTCTCTCTAGAAGTGGTGTGAGTTTGAACTGCGAATGAGCTAAGCTAATGATGTCCATTGTGCTTGCTGGTTTTTAACTGCCTCCTAACATTTAGATTGAGAATTATTGATCTTTGTATTTATCTCTTTTCATTATGGTTGATTTAATATACTTAATAAATTTTGATTATTTCGATAAAATAAAAAAACTGCTATAATAATAATAAAACTTTTTTTATTCAATAGTTAAAACAATAAGACTTTATTTTTTTTTATCGAACATCTTATAAAAACGAATATTTGAATTCATTCATATTTAGTTTGTTCATTATAAAATAGAGTAACCCCTTACATCTACTAATAATAATAATAATAATAGTAATAATATAATAATAATAATAATAATAATAATAAATAATAATAATAATAATAATAATAACATATTATTACATAGTTGAATAATAACACATGATAGTTCTCTTTCTTTCTCTTGCTGTATATAACATACCACATGATTGAAACATATCTTACCCCGTTAGAATCAACATCAGTTTGTTTTTCAAGTAGAGATGCAAGTTTTGCGCAGTGCCTCCCAAATTCCTTTGTTTCTTTCACAGTAGTAAATCCACCATCAAAGAAGCATTTTCCACAAACAGCAGCTGGGCAGTAAAAGCACATGACCTTTGATGCTTTTCTGCATAAGTAGCAATAATGGGAACCTATAAAAATTATTTAAAGTCATTTAGCATCACAAAGAATTAAAAGACCATTTAACATATAACACCATTTTCTCAAGCATTTTAGCATAATTAGGATATGCGGGTTCATATAATGTATAGATTATAGATGTTTCGAAAACATAACTCGGGCCAGATCACATTTTTAAAAAACATATAAGATTTGACAATTGTACATGGCAGTATCAACTGCATTAATACTTAGAGACCAACGAAAGTAAAAGAAATGTATTTGGAATGCCGCATTTTAAGTATAGATAAACGTTGAAGCAGCTTACCAAAACACCATTACTCTCATTCTTCAAAAAAGTATTGTCTTATTACGGCATTCGGATGATAAGCTTTAAGGCAATCCCTTTAAGCACCACAAATCAATTAACCATAAAAAGAAGGGTCACTTGCAAATTTGTGACGAGGAAGTGTGTCTCAGTTGCAAAGCACATACTTTAGTCAAAGAAAGGGGGAAGTGATGGAAAAGAACCCAACTTCTATATCCAGTAACGTTGAATTCCATTGAACTATGCTACAGCAAGTTACATTTTGCTTCGAAAAACACAAAAATAAACTCAAATAATTGCAATTAATCACTTCAACAACCAAACATACAACAGGGAAATATGTTATGTTCTTATCTTAAATAACGAAGACAACATAAATTTTACCCAGTAGTCAAAACATATATTAGCAACAATAACTCAGAAACATATTCATTCCATAGTATTCTGCATAAGATCACATATGACTATCCTGAATAGGATTTTTTGGTTTTAGTTTTAGGGTTTCGAGTTTAGGGTTTCTGATTTAGGTTTAAGGTTTCTGGTTTTGGTTTCAAGTTTAGAGTTTCGGGTTTAGGATTTCGGATTTAAGGTTTCATGTTTAGGGTTTGAGGTAAGGGTTTGAGTTGTTTAGGGTTTCATGTTTTGGGTTTTGGGTTTCGTGTTAAGGGTTTTCGGGTTTAGGTTTCAGGTTTAGGATTTTGGGATTCAAGTTTAGGGTTTCGGGTTTGAGTTTTGGGTTTCAGATTTCGGATTTTGGGTTTTTGGTTCTAGGTATTAGGGTACTAGTTTTGGGTTTAGGTTTAGGGTTGCATCATTACAATTTCAAGTTTCGGGTTTTGGGTTTCAGGGTTAAGCGTTTTGGGTTTAGGTTTCGGATTTAGGGTGGGATTAGGGTTTTGGGTTTAGAGTTTCAGATTTTAGGATTTCGGGATTACGGTTTCAGGTTTAGGGTTTCGGGTTTAGATTTCAGGGATTAGGGTTTACGGTTTTGAATTTAGGGTTTTGTGATTAGGCTTTTGGGAATAGGGTTTCAGGTTTAGCATTTAAGATTTCGGTTTAGAGTCTCGAGTGTAGGGTTTTACGATTTTTGGTTCTTGGTATAGGGTTTCTAGATTTGGGTTTAGGGTTTCATGATTAAAGTTTCGGGTTTATGGTTTCGGGTTTAAGGTTTAGGGTTTCAGGTTAAGCGTTTTTGGTTTTAGAGTTTACGATTTCGGATTTTAGGGATTTGCGATTACAGTTTCAGGTTTATTAGGATTTCGGTTTGGTGTTTCGGGTGTAGGGTTTCGGGTTTGAGATTATATTTTTGGGTTTGGGGTTTGGGGTTAAGTGTTTTGGGATTATGGGTTTTAGGTTTACAGTTTTTTGGTTTCGGTTTTTGGGATTAAGGTTTCAGTTTTCGAGGTTTAGAGTTAAGGGTTGGGGTGGGTTTTAGGTTCGGGGTTTAGGGTTTGAGGTTTGGGGTTTAGGTTTTGAGGTTTGGGGTTTAGGGGTTGAGGTTTGGGGTTTAGGTTTTTCGCATTTTCGGATTTTGGGTTCTAGGTATAGGGTTTCTAGTTTTGGTTTTAAGGTTTCATGATAGAGTTTCAGGTTCAGAGTTTAAGGTTTCAGGTTATGGGCGTTTGGGGTTTAGGGTTTTCAAATTTTGATTTCAGGTTAGGGTTTCGAATATAGATTTTTGGGTTTAGGATTCAGGTTTAAGTTTCGAGTTTAGTGTGTTTGGATTTTAGGGTTTTGGGTTTATAGATTCGGGTTTAGGGTTCCAGAAATAAGGTTTCAGGTTTCAGATTTCGGTTTTAGAGTTTCGGGTTTAGGATTTTGGTTCTCGGGTTTAGGGTTTCAGGTTTAGGGTTTAGGATTTTGGGTTTTTATTTTTGGGTTTAGGTTTCGAGTTAGGGTTTCTGGATTTAGGTTTAAGGTTTCAGTTTTAGGGTTTTGGATTAAGGTTCCCGATTTATGGTTTCGTGTTTAGGGATTTGGGATTTGGGTTTCAAGTTTAGCATTTAGGATTTCGGGTTTAAAGTTTCGAGTTTAGATTTTTGGGTTTAGGGTTTAGGGTTCCAGATTTAGGGTTCTGGGATTAGGTTACAGGTTTATGGTTTTTGGGATTAAGGTTTCAGGTTTGAGGTTTCGAGTTAAGGGTTTCGGGTTAGGGTTTGAGGTTTCGGGTTTAGGTTTTCGCGTTTCGGATTTTGGGTTCTAGGTATAGGGTTTCTAGTTTTGGGTTTGGTTTCATGAATAGAGTTTCAGGTTCAGGGTTTCAGGTTTCAGGTTTAGATTTGGGGTTTAGGGTTTAGGATTTAGGATTTCAGGTTAGGGTTTCAGGTTTATAGATTTTTTGGTTTAGGATTTCAGGTTTAAGTTTCCGAGTTTAGTGTTTTGGATTTAGGTTTTGGGTTTCTGGTTTCGGGTTTAGGGTTCCCAAGAATAAGGTTTCAAGGTTTCAGGGTTTCAGGTTTCGGATTTCGGTTTTAAGAGTTTTCGGGTATTAGGATATTGGTTCTCGGGTTTGTGAGTTTCAGGTTTAGGGTTTAGGAATTTGGGTTTATGGTTTTGGGTTGGTTTCGAGTTTAGGGTTTCGAGGATTTAGGTTTAAGGTTTCAGTTTTAGGGTTTCACATTAAGGTTCGATTTGTGGTTTTCGTGTTAAGGGTTTGGTGTTAGGGTTTAAGTTTTAGCATGGATTTCAGGTTTAAGGTTTCGAGTTTTAGATTTTGGGTTTAGGGTTTAGGGTTTCAATTTAGGGTTCTGTGGATTAAGTTACAGGTTTAGCATTTAGGATTTCGGGTTTAGGGTTCGAGTTTAGATTTTTGGGTTTAGGATTTCGGGTTTAATGTTTCGAGTTTAGTGTATCGAGTTTAGGGTTTCGGATTTTTAGGGTTTCAAGATTTAGGGTTTTAGGTTAAGGGTTTGAGATTTCGGTTTTAGGGTTTCGGGTTTACGATTTTGGTTTTCGAATTTAGGGTTTCCGATTTAGGGGTTAGAGTTGAGGGTTTAGGATTTTGGTTTTAGGGTTTTGGGTTTAATGTTTCGAGTTTAGGTTTTTTGGATTTGGGTTTAAGGTTTCAAGTTTAAGTTTCAGGATTAAGGTTTCCGATTTAGGGTTTCGAGTTTAGGATTTCATGTTTTCGGTTTCTGTTTACGGTTTCTAGTTAAGGGTTTTAGGTTTAGGGTTTCAAGATTCAAGTTTACTGTTTCGAGTTTAGGGTTTCCAGTTTAGAGATTCTGGTTAAGAGTTTTGAGGTTTGGGGTTAAGGGTTTTAGGTTTTCGGGTTTTAGGTTTTTTGTTTTAGGTATATAGGGTTTGTAGTTTTGGGTTTAGGGTTTCGGGATAACGGTTTCAGGATTTAGATTTTCTTGGTTTTGGGTTTCAGTTTTAGGGTTTCGGGTTTAAGATTTCTGGTTTAGGATTTTGGTTTCGGGTTTAGAGTTTAGGGTTTCTGGATTTAGGTTTAAAGTTTCTGGTTTAGGGTTTCGAGTTTTGAGTTTAGGGTTTGGGGTTTAGGGTTTCCAAATTGAGGGTTTCAAGTTTTAGGAATTCGAGTTAAAGGTGTCACGATTAAGGTTTAGGACGTTTAGGGTTTCGAGTTAATGGTTTCGAGTTTATGTTTTCATGTTTTGGGTTTTGTGTTTAGGGTTTAGGGTTTTCGGTTAAGTGTTTCAGATTAGGGTTTTAGGTTGTAGGTTTCTGGCTTAGGGTTTCGAGATTTCAAGTTTAGGGTTTGGGGTTTACAGTTTAGGGATTTAGAGTTTAGGGTTTAGGGATTTACGATTTTCGGTTTAGTGTGTTTAGGGTTTTACGGTTTACAGTTTACAGTTTACAGTTTAGGGTTTGATTTAGCGTTTAGGAGGTTTAGGGTTTGAGGTGTAGGGTTTAAGGTTTAGGTTTTCGGGACTCAAGTTTTAGGGTCTGGAGTTTAGAGTTTTGGGGATTTTAAGTTTTGGGTTTAGGATTACGGTTTAGGATTTACGGTTTAGGGTTTAGGATTTAGGGTTTATGAAGTATAGGGTTTTGAGTTTAGGGTTTTCAGGTTAAGCGTTTTCGGGTTCAGGGTTTAGGGTTTCGGATTTAGGGTTCTGGTATTAGGGTTTCAGGTTTAGCATTTTTTTGATTTCAGGTTTAGGGTTTCGGGTTTTGATTTTTTGATTTAGGGTTTTCTGGTTACGGGTTAAGTGATTTGGGATTTTAGGATTTTTTTGGTTTCGGTATAGGATTTTCTTGTTTCGGATTTTGGGTTTAGGGTTTTGGTTTAGGGTTTTCGAGTTTCTTGATTTAGGTTTAAGTTTCATATTTTGGGTTGAGTTTCAGGGTTCGAGTTTCCTATTTTAGTAGGATTTTAGGGTTTCAATGATTAGGGATTCGGGTTTAAGATTTTCGGTTTCAAAGTTTAGGGTATCAGGTTTGGGTTTCGGGTTTGGGATTTCTAGTTTTAGATTTTGGGTTTAAGGTTTTGGGTTTAGGGTTCTGGATTAAGGTTTAAGGTTTCTTGTTTTTGGGTTTCGAGTTTCGGGTTTCAACATTTCAAAGTTTTAGTTTTAGGGTTTCTAGTTAAGGGTTTCGTGGTTAGGCTTTCAGGTTAAGTTGTTTCAGGATTACGGCGTTTTGGGTTTAAGGGTTTCAGGTTTAGAGTCTTGGGATTCATGTTTAGGGTTTCGGGTTTATGGTTTCGGGTTTAGGATTCGGATTTTAGAGTTTTTGGTTTCGGGTTTAGAGTTTTGGGTTTCGGGTTTAGGGTTTGAGGTTTGGGATTTAGAGGTTTTCGCGTTTCAGTTTTTGGGTTTGGGTTTTTTGGTTCTAGGTATGGGGTTTCTAGTTTTGGGTTTAGGGTTTATGGTTCATGATTAGAGTTTTTAGGTTTAGGGTTTCAGGTTTCTGGTTAAGCGTTTAGGGTTTAGGGTTTCGGATTTAGGGGTTTTGGAATCAGGTTTCAGGTTTAGCATTTAGCATTCAGGTATAGGGTTTCGAGTTTAGATTTTGGGGTTTAGGATTTCGAGTTTAAAGTTCCGATTTTTGTGTTTCAGGTTTAGGGTGTTGGGTTTAGGGTTTCAAAGATAATTGGTTCAGGTTAAGGGTTTCGTATTTCGGTTTTAGGGGTTTTGGGTTTTCGGTTTAGGAGTTTGCTTCGGGTTTATGGTTTCAGGTTTTAAGGGTTTTATGGTTTAGGATTTTGGGTTTAGGGCTTTGGGCTTCGAGTTTAGGGTTCTGCTTTTAGGTTTAAGGTTTCGAGGTTTAGGGTTTCGGGATTAAAGATTTCTAATTTAGGGTTTCGAGTTTAGAGTTTCATGTTATGGGTTTCGTGTGTTAGGGTTTTGGGATTAGGATTTCAAGTTTAGCATTTAGGATTTCGAGGATTTCGGGTTTAGGGTTCGAGTTTTAGATTTTTGGGTTTAGGGTTTCGAGTTTAGATTTTTGGGTTTAGGGGTTTCGAGTTTGATTTTTGGGATTTATGGTTTAGGGTTTAGGGTTTTGGATTTAGGGTTTTGGGTTTAGCGTTTCGGGTTTTGGGTTTCAGATTTAGGGTTTCGAAATTAGGGGTTCAGGTTTAGCATTTAGGATTAGGTTTAGGATTTTGATTTAGATTTTTGGGTTAGGATTTCGGGTTTAAGTTTCGAGTTTAATGTTTCGGGTTTCAGCGGTTTTCAAAGATTAAGGTTTCAGATTAAGCGTTTCGGATTCGGTTTTAAGGTTTCGGGTTTAGGATTTTGGTTTTCGGGTTTAGGGTTTAAGGTTTAGGGTT
>PGTU02000004.1:9415231-9544975 GCA_002896215.2 Cicer echinospermum
TTTGGGTTTACGGATTCTGAGTTTAGGGTTTCTGCTTTAGGTTAAACGGTTTTAGTTAGGGTTCAGGATTAAGGTTCCTGATTAGGGTTTCAAGTATACGGGTTCAGTTTTCAGGGTTTCGAGTTCGGGTTTAGGATTTAGGGTTTCGGGTTTGGGTTTTGTTCTACGTTAGGGTTCTATGTTTGCGTGTAAGGTTCGGGTGTAAGATTTCAGGATTAGGTTTCAGAGTTAACAGTTTTTTAGATTTCGGGTTTTAGGTTTAGGATTTAGATTTTTAGTTTAGGATTTCTAGGTTTATTTCTGGTTTAGGATTTCGGTTTTAGGGTTTGAGTATAGGGTTTGGATTAGATTTAAAAGTTTCTGGTTTCGGGTTTAGGGTTTCGGTTTCAATATTCAGGGTCAGGTAAGGATTTGGGTCTCCGAGTTAAGGGTAATCAGGTTTAGGGTTCAGAATTGAGTGTCGAGTTAGAGTTCTGGATTTAAGGTTTAGGGTTTCTGGTTGTTCGAGTCGGGTTTGGTTTCGGGTTTAGGTTTCAAACATTAAGGTCCTCAATTTAGGGTTTCAAGTTAAGGGTGTCGGATTAGGGTTTTAGTTATGAGAGTTCAGGTTAGGTGTCCGATTCAGGTTTAAAGTTTCGGTTTAGGGTTTCAGGTTTAGGTGTTAGGGTTTACGGTTAAAGGGTTTAGGATTTCTGTTAAGTTTTCGAGTTAATGTGTTTCAGGTTTAGAGTTTTGGCGTTTGGGTTTCGGGTTAGAATTCTGTTTAAGATTTTGGGTTTAAGGGTTTTGCGTTTACGGTTTCGAGTTCTCTAGATTTAGTTTTTCGACATTAAGGTTTCAATTTAAGGGTTTTGAGATTAATGGTTTCGTGTTTAAAAGGGTTTCAGAATTAGGTTAAGTTTAGGGTTGCCAGGTTTAGGGTTTCGGTTTACAGTTTTTGTATCGGTTTGAGTTTTGGGTTCGGGTTTATGTTTGAGGTTTGGGATTTAGATTTCGCGTTTCGGATTTTGTGTTTTTGGTTCTAGGATAAAGGGTTTCTAGTTTTGGGTTTAGGGTTTAGGGATTCATGATTAGAGTTTCAGGTTCAGGGTTTCAGGTTTCAGGTTAGCGTTTCGGGTTTAGGGTTTAGTGTTTCGAATTATAGGGTTTCGAGTTTAGATTTGTTGGGTTTAGGATTTCGAGTTTAGTGTTTCGAGTTTAGGGTTTTAGGTTTAGGTTTTCGGGTTTAGGTTCCAATATTAGGGTTTAATGTTAAGGTTTCGAATTTTGGTTTAAGGGTTTCGCGTTTAGGATTTTGGTTTCGGGTTTAGGGTTTCAGGTTTAGGTTTAGGATTTTTGGGTTTAGGGTTAGGGTTTTGGGTTTAGGGTTTCTGGATTTAGGTTTAAGTTTCAGGTTTAGGGTTTTGATGATTACAGTTTCCGATTTAGGTTTCAGAGTTTACGTTTCATGTTTTAGGTTTCGTGTTAGGTTTTTGATTTTGGGTTTCAGGTTTAGCATTTAGGATTTCGGGTTTAAGGTTTCGAGTTTAGAATTTTTGGGTTTAGGGTTTAGGGTTTAGGGTTTGGGGATTCAAAGTTTAGGTCTGGAGTTTAGAGTTTTTGGGGATTTTAGAGTTTTGGGTTTAGGATTTACGGTTTATGGTTTAGGTTTAGGGTTTAGGATTTAGGGTTATGAGGTATAGGTTTTGGTTTAGTGGTTTCAGGTTAAGCGTTTCGGTTTGGGTTTAGGTTTCAGATTTAGGTTTCTGGGTTAGGCTTTCAGGTTTGTATTTTGGGATTTCGGGTTTAGGGTTTCGGGTTTGATTTTTTGATTTAGGGTTTCTGTACGGTTAAGTGATTTGGGATTTAGGATTTTTTGGTTTCAGGTATAGATTCTTGTTTCGGATTTGGGTTTTTGGTTTTTGGGTTTAGGGTTTGAGTTTCTGATTTAGGTTTAAATGTTCTTGTTTTGGTTGAGTTTCGGGTTTCAAGTTTAGGTTTTAGGGTTTAGGGTTTTCATGATTAGGATTCGGGTTTAAGATTTTCGGTTTCGAGTTAGGGTATCAGGATTAGGTTCAGGTTTGGGATTTTAGTTAGGATTTGGGTTTAGGGTTTTGGTTTAGGTTTCCGGATTAAGTTAAGGTTTCTTGTTTTGGGTTGAGTTTCGGTTTAGGGTTCCAACTTAAAAGTTTTAGTTTTTAGGTTTCGAGTTATGGGTTTCGTGTTAGGCTTTCAGGTTAAGTGTTCAGGATACGGTATTGGGTTTAGGTTTCAGTTTAGATCTCGGGATTCATGTTTAAGGTTTCGGGTTTATGGTTTTGGGTTTAGGATTTCGGATTTAGATTTTGGTTTCGGGTTTAGCGTTTTGGGTTCGGTTAGGGTTTGAGGTTTGGGTTCGGTTTTCCGCGTTTCTTTTTGGGTATTGGGTTTTTGGTTCTAGGTATAAGGGTTCTCAGTTTTGGGTTTAGGGTTTATGGTTTCATGATTAAGAGCTTTAGGTTTAGGGTTCCAGGTTTCAGGTTAAGCGTTTAGGTTTGGGTTTAGGGTTCGGTATTAGGTTTTGGAACATAAGGTTTCAGGTTTAGCATTAGCATTTCAGGTATAGGGTTTCGAGTTTAGATTTTTGGGTTTAGGGTTTCGAGTTTAGATTTTTGGGTTTATGGTTTAGGTTTAGGTTTTGGATTTAGGGTTTTGGTTAAGCGTTTCGGTTTTGGGTTTCAGATTTAGGGTTTCGAAATTAGTTTCAGGTTTAGCATTAGGATTTAAGGTTTAGGATTTTGAATTTAGATTTTGGGTCTAGGATTTGGGGTTTAAGTTTCGAGTTTAATGTTCGGTTTAGGGTTTCAAGATTAAGGTTTTGTGATTAACGTTCCGGATTCGGTTTAAGGTTCCGTGTTTAGGATTGTGGTTTTCGGGTTTAGTGTTTAAGTTTAGGGTTTAAGGTTTAGGGTTTTGGTTTAGGATTTCGAGTTTAGGGTTCTGGATTTAGGTTAAGGTTTTAGGTTTAGGGTTTCGAGGATAAGGTTTTGATTTAGGGTTTCAAGTATAGGGTTTCATGTTTGGGTTTCGAGTTGGGTTTAGGATTTAGGGTTTCGGGTTTGGGTTTTGTTCTAGGTATAGGGTTTCTATGTTGGGTTTAGGGTTCGGGATAAGATTTCAGGATTTGGGTTTCAGGTTAACGGTTTCAGATTTCGGTAGGGTTTAGAATTTTTAGTTTCGGTTCGAGTTTAGGATTTTAGGTTTAAGATTTCTGGTTGGATTTTGGGTTTAGGTTTCGAGTATAGGTTTCTGATTTAGGTTAAAGTTTTCTGGTTCGGTTGGGTTTCGGGTTTTAATATTAGGTTTCAGGTTAAGGATTTTGGGTTTCGAGTAAGGTATCAGATTTAGGTTTAGGAATTTGAGTGTCGAGTTTAGAGTTTCTGATTTAGGTTTAAGGTTTTCTGGTTTGGTGTTCGAGTTCGGGTTTTGGTTTCGGTTTAGGGTTTCAAACTTAAGGTTCATTTTTGGGTTTCAAGTTAAGGGTTTCGTGTTTAGGTTTCAAGTTAAGTGTTCAGGATTAGGGTTTAGTTTTAGAGTTTTCAGGTTAGGGTGTCGGGATTCATATTTAAGTGTTCGGGTTTAGGTTTTCAGTTAGGGTACGGGTTTAGGGTTTAGGTTTAGGATTTCTGGTTTAAGTTTCGTTTGTGGTTTCAGGTTTAGAGTTTTGGTTTAGGGTTTCGGGTATAGAATTTCTTGTTTAAGTTTGGGTTTTAGGGTTTGCGTTTAGGGTTTCGAGTTTCTGGATTTAGGGTTTAGGGTTCGACATTAAGGTTTCAATTTTAGGGTTTTGAGTTAATGTTCGTGTTTAGGGTTCAGGATTAGGGTTTTAAGTTTAGGGTTTCAGGTTTAGGGTTTCGGGTTTACAGTTTTTGGTATCGGGTTTAGAGTTTTGCGGTTTCGGGTTTATGGTCTTGAGGTTGGTTTTAGATTTCGCGTTCGGATTTTGGGTTTTGGTTCTAGGATAGGGTTTTCTTAGTTTTGCGTTTAGGATTAGGGTTCATGATTAGAGTTTCAGGTTCAGGGTTTCAGTTAAGCGCTTGTGGTTTAGGGTTGTAGTGTTCGAATTTAGGGTTTCGGGTTTAGGGTTCGAGTTTAGATTTTTGGGTTTAGGATTTCGAGTTAAAGTTTCGGTTTAGTGTTTCGAGTTTAGTGGTTTTGGGTTTTAGGGTTCCAATTTAGGTTTCATATGTTAAGGTTCGGATTTTGGTTTTAGGTTCCAATATACTGACACGTGTGCAAAGTGCAAACCCAAGTAGTAAATAGTTTTCACTTAAAGGCAAATCTTATGTGTCCTACTTCAACCTATAGACAAATTCTTTAATATAAGTGTAACCAAGTTACTAAATATTCAAGGCATGCTGATTAGGTACACAAAACAGAAAACATGTTTAAAATGGGGTAAGACATCAAATATTTTAGTTTTAGTCCTAACCTGAATGAGCAACAAGCAATCAAAGCATATCACTTGAGCCGTAGAAATGAAAGTAGAAAGCTAAAAAATAATAATGAACCACTTCACTTTGCAATAGCACCATAAAATAGTAGGAAAGCTAAAAAAATAACGATCACTTCGCTCTTGCACATGCGCCAGGTACCGTATGCAGAAAGAAAATCTTTTTAGATTCAGTTTTTTCATGATATTATACTAAAATAATTTCAATTAAAAAAAAGTAATAAAGTAATTTATATTTACGGATGAATTCTTCATTTTACTTTGTTTTTGGGGATTCACAAAAAGGTTGTAGCCACTAATGAAGGGGATCTTAAAATGCTCATAACAAAGAGAAAGTTTGGATCGTCTTTTACAATGCTGAGAAATAATATTCATATACAAATCCTAAATAAAATCAATCCATTGATTTGTCATTTCGGCTTCCTCAATTGATCCTACATTTGAACTGTTTTTCCAGCTTGATCCTCAATGATATTTCAAATTTCTGTGCCATCAAAGTTTAAATTACAAGACATCAAATCAGAAATCCTGTGAAAATAACATATATAGTAATTTAAAACCATATAATTGAAGATTTGAAGGACTTGATATATACCTACAGAACTCCCGAGGAATTAGCATAACACAGCATAAATCAAATCATTGAATACACATATTATATAACTGGAAAAGAAAAAAAAAACATCAGTTTGGCGGTATTGCCACACAACATGAACCATGATTAATTAATTTGATTCTCATTCTAAGTTCTAAACTAGTCTAGGTAGCCATACAACTATCCTCTTCACATACTAAACCACTATGTTGACAACTATAATTATATACTTATTTTAAAAGAATTGGCTGATGACTAATTAACAGCTATAATGAGATGGGAGAGCTACTTGGAACGAAAAACAACCAGTCTTTTGCTTAATTATTCAGTATTACATATTTATTTTCTTGTGTATGCTCAACTCAATAAGCTTTTAGCTTTTAGCTCTTTAGTACTCAGATGAAGTGTCCAACAAGAAAAAGATATTCTATAAGAAAACTAAGCATAAAAAGTCTAATGCAGAAGTAGAAAGCTTGATCCCGAATAAGAGCATTGACGACTCCGTTTTGAACGCTGCGCTGCTGGTGGTGCGCTGTTGCCGTATCTACTCCTGCGCGCTGGTGGTGGAGCCGCTGCAGCTGCCGCACACGCGCCGAGGCCAAGAAGTACTGTTAGTAAGCTTATATAGTTTATGTCTTAGGGGTTATATTAGTAATGATATATTATTGATTGATGTTTAACCTATTACTATTGAATTTCATTGTATATGAAATTTGTGTACATTTTCAAGTTGGATGATCATTTTCATAAGAGGCTTTGTGAATGTAGTGTTAATGTAATACCTCGATGTTCAACAGATTAGACAATAATAGTGGGTTTAATTTTTTTTATTGCGGGTAGACTGTAACCCTTTTAGATGTATAAAGACATGAAAGTGACTTAATAGTTTTTTGAGAACAAGAACAGATTATTTGTGCTTGCTGTATATTTTTATACTTGTCACTTTATTTACCGAGTCATGTTTTCTGGTTTCTCTGAGCCCAGTTTGGAATATTATATGTAAACCTACTGTTAAATTTTGTAATTTCCTGTCTGAACGACAACAAGATATTAATTGCTTTATGGTAACAAGATTGTAATTTGATTGTTGTAGTTTCATTGAAATTGGAATTCAACTATCATTTGTAGCTAAATAGTTCTTTGAGTGTAATCATCACAATTAGTAATATATTTTGGGTTATTTTGTCTCTACATTAATTGAGTTAATGTAGTATTATTATGGTTAGCAGTTCGTAACAGCACTGCACAGACTTATTACAGCATATTGTATATTGGTACTAAAAAACTTATGCTTGATGCAGTCCATCTTGCTACTTAATAGTATTGTATATAAGTAACTGAATGTGCTTCATATTTTGTGTTTGCGGAAGAGGCAAAGGAAGAAAGTGACGATGACATGGGCTTTAGTTTGTTGATTAGTTTTTCATTTAGTTTGTCAATCCAGACTTGTACTGCCTTTCCAGGAGTGTTTTTTGGAGAACTTGTTTGTTTTATAAATTGTTTATCTAAGTGAGTCTTAGCACCCTAAACCCTAAACCATTCCATTCACCATTCCACATTCAATTAAAAATAGAGTTATCAAATAAAGGTAATCACACAACTGGTGTATATATATATTATAATATATATAATCATGTTGTGTAGAAATATATATCATGTGATATACATATATATATATATATAGTTACGTATGTGTATATTTTATATACACACGTGATATATTATATATATTATATATTCTATCCACATGGATGATATATGGAGGCAGCTCGCGATCAAATCTATACGCAAGCCATGAGTGCGGCGAGTTCAGCAATCTGCTACTCCATCTTGATGCTCCACAATGACGGAATCGCAATCACGTTAGTTTATTATCTTCCATTTATCATCTTTCTAATTTAACCAAATTCATTTTCAGATCTCAATTTTCTTTTGCTTTTTTTTTTTGTAGGCGAGAAGATAACACTATCTTGAAGGCTGCAGGCGTCACGGTCGAATCATACTGGCCAAGTTTATTCGCCAAACTGCTCAGAATAAGAGCATTGACGATCTCGTTTTGGAACGCTGGCGCGCCTGGTGGTGCCGCTGTTGCCGTATCTGTCTGCCGCTGCGTTGCGGTGGAGCCGCTGCAGCTGTCGCACTGCCGCCGAGCCAAGAAGGTACTGTTAGAGATGCTTATATTAGGTTTCTGTCTTAAGGTTATATTTGTAATGATATATTATTGATTGATGTTTTAATCATAATATTGAAATTCAATTAAAATTGAAATTTGTGTACATTTCAAGTTTGGATGATCATTTCCATAGGGCTTTGGGAATCGTAGTTAAGTGTATCCTCGATGTAAAATTAGACAAATTAGTGGGTTTAATTTTATAATCGGGTAGACTGTACCCTTTTATTATAAAGACATGAAATAGTACTAAATTTTTTTTAGAACACATAGAACAGATTATTTGTGCTTGCTGGTATTTTTTTATACTTGTCACTTATATATCGAGTCATGTTTTTGGTTGTCTGAACCAGTTCGGAATTTATATCAGAACCTACTGTTAATTTTGTCAATTTCGCTGTGAACGACAACAACGATATTAATTGCTTTATGTAACAAGTTTTAATTTGATTGTTGTATTTTGAAATTAGGGATTCAACTCAATTGTAGCTTAAAGTTCTTTGAGTGTAATTATCCACAATTAGTAATAGATTTTTGGGTATATTTTGCTCTCACATGAATTGAGTTTAATGTAGTAATTATAAGGTATAGCAGTTCGTTATACACTGCACAGACTGTTATTAAACTGATATTGTATATTAACAAAAAACTTATAGCTTTATGCAGTACATACTTGCTACTTTAATATGATATTGTATATAAGTAACTGAATGTGCTTCATATTTTGTGTGTTGCATGAAGGACGGCAAAGGAAAAAGTGACGATGACATGGGCTTTGTTTGTTTGATTACGGTTTTTCTTTTTAGTTTGTCAATCCAGACTTTACTCCTTCCAGGAGTGTTTTCTGGAGACACTTGTTTTTGTTTATAAATGTTATCTAAGTGAGTCTTAGCACCCTAACTTGAGTCTTTCACCCCTCCGTTTCTTCTAGATCCAAGCTTCATTTCGCGAAGATTAGAAGGAAAGTTGCTCACTACCACGCCACGGTGGTAGGGGACCAATTTGGAGGACGTTCGCGACACGAAGTTTATACCGAATTAACTCCGGGCTGTAATCGTACGTTAGAGCTAACGTTAAGGTAAGGGCTCCTTCCAAACTTCTAGTTGCATTAGGACTTACTGTGTTGTGTGGGAAGGAATTTGTTAGGGTTATGTATCAATTTGGGAAAAAGAATCTAATGCTGCAATGGTAAAATCTTAGAGTTAGGTTTTGTTATATGATGAATGTTTCGTGGTAAATAATTTGAAGTCATTTGTGTATGATATGAGTAAATGAAATTGATGTATTTGGGTGTTATGCTGCGTTGATTGTTTGTCGTATTTAGCGTTGTTCATACTTGACTTGTTTGATTGATGTTTTGGGTGAATTATGGATTGAATGTGAGAGTATGTTTTGAGTTGTTTTCTGTGGAATTTGAAAACCATTAGAGTTAAACGAGTATTAGAAATGGGGAATCTTTTAATATCTCGGTTTACTAATGTTGTTTGGAAATCGTTGAGTTAACTGGGTGTGAAGAATGGGGAATCTCTTAATGCTTGGTTACTTAATATTTGTTTGAAAATCGTTTAAGTTAACTGGCGTTAAGAGATGGGAATCTCTTAATTCTTGGTTACTTAATATTGTTTGAAAATCGTTTAAGTTACTGGGCGTTAAGAATGGGGAATCTCTAATGTCTTGGTTACTTAAGTTTGTTTTTGAAAATCGTTAAGTTAAATGAGAATTAAGGATGGGGAATCTTCTAATGTCTCGTTACTTAATATTTGTTGAAATTCGTTTAAAGTTAACTGGCGTTAAGAATGGGAATCTCTTAATCGTCTCGGTTACTTAATGTTTGTTTTTTGAAAATCGTTTCAGTAAACGAGTTTAAAGATGGGGAATCTCTTAACTTATTTACTGAATGTTTTGTTTTGAAAATCGTTAAGCTTAAATGAGAATTAGAATGGGGAATCTCTTAATGTCTCGTTTTACTTATGTGTTGTTAGGTAATCGTGCAGACCCGATAGTGGCACCTTGGTAAAACGCAGTACAGCCCAGCGATCATCGGCGTACGTACGATTACGTTTTGGCTAACCCCCTCTGTGTAGGACCCGAGATAGGTTAGCACCTGGACACGTACGGGATCCCGTATAGGTATACGTTTACGACTTTACGTTCCTGAAGGGAATTGTCTTTGGTCGATGAAGACTGGCACAGGGTTTTGTCCTGATGAGACACGCCTGGTTTAAGTTAGATGAAATAAGACGGGGAATCTCTTAATGTCTCGTTTATACTATGTTATTTGGTAAATCGTGCAGAACCCGATGAGGTGGCACCTTGGTAAGTACAGGCCCGGATAGGCATACGTTACGATTTAACAGTTGTAAGTGTGCAGACCCGGATAGTGGGCAATGTTACGGACGAACCGTATAGTACGTTTACGGAGCTTACGTTCCTTAGGGAATGGTTGTTTGTACGCTGAAGAGACTGCACAGGGTTGTCGGGAAGAATACGCCCTGGTTTAAGTTAGATGAGATTAGAACGGGAATCTCTTATGTCTCGTTTACATTATGATTTTGGTAATCTGCAGACCCGATAGGCTCACCTTGGTAACGGCTTACCGGCCGTGATAGGCAGTACGTTTACAGATTTATCGTTGTTGGTAAGTTGTGCAGACCCGGGATAGGTGGCCCTCGTAAACGGTACGGACCGTGATGGTAGTACTTACGACTACGTTCCTTAGGGAATTGGTTGTTGCCGAAGAGACTGCACAGCTGTTTGTCGTGAGAGACTACACCCTGTTAATGTGAATTGTTGGTTCATTTGGATGGTTGTAGTATTGTGTAAGTTGTATTTTGGAAATTGTAAACAATGTTGGGATTCATACCATTTTGAACCCATGATGTTTGTGATAATTGTGTTTATCATATGTTATGTTTTGGAATTTGGTATGATAACATGTTCTTGTGCAATACTATTGCGAAATACAATATGTGTAGCGATGCGTGATTCATGTGAAGTTTAGGATTTAGAGATTATGTAGAATGTGAGTTAGTTAGAATTTGAAAGATACACAGGGAAATGATTTCCAATCGATTGGATAGTTTGCAGGAGTTCCATTTAGCCTATCGTTTTCCAATCGATTGTTGATAAATAATGTCTTTAAAATCTTATTAAGAAATACGATTGGAAATCGATTGGCAGAAGGCAGAACCCAGCAACAACTGCAAATCGATTTGGAAATCGTTGGCAACACAGGACACAAAACTGACAATCTGACTTAGAATCGATTGTCATGCAGAAATCAGAAACTGACCAAATCGGATTTGGCAATCGATTGGCCTAGCAAAAGTCCTTATTTCGAGTTAGTATTCGATGCTCAACTGATTAATGCTTTGGTCAGTTATATGTAATACTTCATGATTGAGAACTCATTTAAGTTCATTGTTAATTTGGCAGCTTATATATGAAACTTTTAGCATTGAAAAAAATCCTTTTAAGGTGCATGCTCAGTTGAAAGGTTTTTTGTTGCATTATAAACTAAAATTTATGGTTTCTGTTAATTTCGGTTGGTGCCCTTTACAATATTGTGGAATTCTGGGTTTCAGGTTTGGGATTCTATAGTTTAGTGATTTTGGTTTAGGTTTTGGGTAGGGTTTTGGATTAAGGTTTAAGGTTTTTGTTTGGGTTTCGAGTTCGAAGTTTAGGTTCCAACATTAAAGTTTTAGTTTTAGGGTTTCGAGTTAAGGGTTTCGTGGTTAGGCTTTCAGGTTAAGTGTTTCAGGATTACGGTATTGGTTTTAGGGGTTTCAGGTTTAGAGTCTCGGGATTCATGTTTAGGTTTCGGGTTTATGGTTTTGGGTTTAGGATTTCGGATTTAGAGTTTTTGGTTTCGGGTTTAGAGTTTTGGGTTTCGGTTTAGGGTTGAGGTTTGGGGTTTCGGTTTTCGCGTTTCAGTTTTGGGTATTGGGTTTTTGGTTCTAGGTATATAGGGTTTCTAGTTTTGGGTTTAGGGTTTATGGTTCATGATTAGAGTTTTAGGTTTAGGGTTTTCAGGTTAAGCGTTTAGGTTTTGGGTTTAGGGTTCGGATTAGGGTTTTGAATCAAGGTTCAGGTTAAGCATTTAGCATTTCAGGTATAGGGTTTCGAGTTTAGATTTTTGGGTTTTAGGGTTTCGAGTTAGATTTTGGGTTTATGGTTTAGGGTTTAGGGTTTGGTGTTTAAGCGTTTCGGGTTTTGGGTTTTCAGATTTAGGGTTTCGAAAGATTTCAGGTTTAAGCATTTAGGATTTCAGGTTAGGATTTTGAATTTAGATTTTTGGGTTTAGGATTTTGGGTTAAGTTTCGAGTTTAATGTTCGGTTTAGGGTTCAAGATTAAGGTTTTGATTTAGCGTCCGGATTCGGTTTAGTTTCCGGTTTAGGTTTCGGGGGTTTAAGGTTTAGGGTTTAAGGTAGGGTTTTGGGTTTAGGATTTCGAGTTTAGGGTTCTGGATTTAGGTTAAAGGTTTTAGGTTTAGGGTTTCAGGATTAAGGTTTCTGATTTAGGGTTTCAAGAGTAGGGTTTCATGTTTAGGGTTTCGAGTTTCGGGTTTAGGATTTAGGGTTTCGGGTTTTGGGTTTTTTGTTCTAGGTATAGGGTTTCTATGTTTGGGTTTAGGGTTTCGGGATAAGGATTTCAGGATTAGGGTTTCAGGTTAACGGTTTCAGATTTCGGGTTTTAGGGTTTAGAATTTTTAGTTTCGGGTTTCGAGTTTAGGATTTTCAGGTTTAAGATTTCTGGTTTAGGATTTTGGGTTTAGGGTTTCGAGTATAGGGTTTCTGGATTTAGGTTTAAAGTTTCTGGTTTCGGGTTTAGGGTTTCGGGTTTCAATATTAGGGTTTCAGGTTAAGGATTTTGGGTTTCGAGTTAAGGGTATCAAGTTTAGGGTTTAGGAATTTGAGTGTCGAGTTTAGAGTTTCTGGATTTAGGTTTAAGGTTTCTGGTTTTGTGTTTCGAGTTTCGGGTTTTGGGTTTCGGGTTTAGGGTTTCAACATTAAGGTTCAATTTTTAGGGTTTCAAGTTAAGGGTCGTGTTTAGGGTTTAAGTGTTTCAGGATTAGGGTTTTAGTTTTTAGAGTTTCAGGTTTAGGGTGTCGGGATTCAAGTTTAAGGTTTCGGGTTTAGGGTTTCAGGTTTAGGGTTTAGGGTTTAGGGTAGGGTTTAGGATTTCTGGTTTAAGTTTCGAGTTTAGTGTTTCAGGTTTAGAGTTTTGGGTTTAGGGTTTCGGGTATAGAATTTCTTGTTTAAGATTTTGGGTTTAGGGTTTTGCGTTTAGGGTTTCGAGTTTCTGGATTTAGGGTTTAGGGTTTCGACATTAAGGTTTCAATTTTAGGGTTTTGAGTTAATGGTTTCGTGTTTAGGGTTTTCAGGATTAGGGTTTTAAGTTTAGGGTTTCAGGTTTAGGGTTTCGTGTTTACAGTTTTTGGTATCGGGTTTAGAGTTTTGGGTTTCGGGTTTATGGTTTGAGGTTTGGGGTTTAGATTTTCGCGTTTCGGATTTTGGGTCTTTGGTTCTAGGTATAGGGTTTCTAGTTTTGCGTTTAGGGATTAGGGGTTCATGATTAGAGTTTCAGGTTCAGGGTTTCAGGTTAAGCGCTTCGGGTTTAGGGTTTAGTGTTTCGAATTTAGGGTTTCGGGTTTAGGGTTTCGAGTTTAGATTTTTGGGTTTAGGATTTCGAGTTAAAGTTTCGAGTTTAGTGTTTCGAGTTTAGGGTTTTGGGTTTAGGGTTCCAATATTAGGGTTTCATGTTTAAGGTTTCGGATTTTGGTTTTAGGGTTCCAATATACTGACACGTGTGCAAAGTGCAAACCCAAGTAGTAAATAGTTTCACTTAAAGGCAAAAATCTTATGTGTCCCTACTTCAAACCTATAGACAAATTCTTTAATATAATGTGTAACCCAAGTACTAAATAATTCAAGGCATGCTGAATTAGGTAGACACAAAACAGAAAACATGTTTAAAATGGGGTAAGAATCCAAATATTTTAGTTTTAGTCCTAACCTGAATGAGCAACAAGCAATCAAAGCATATCCACTTGAGCCGTAGAAATGAAAGTAAGAAAGCTAAAAAAATATAATGACCACTTCACTTTTGCACATGCAACCATAAAAGTAGGAAAGCTAAAAAAAATATAATGATCACTTCGCTCTTGCACATGCGACCAGGTACCCGTACTGCAGAAAGAAAATCTATTTTAGATTCAAGTTTTTTCATGATATTATACTAAATAATTTCAATTAAAAAAAAAAGTAATAAAGTAATTTATATTTACGGATGAATTTTCATTTTTTACTTTTGTTTTGGGATCACAAAAAGTTGTAGCCACTTAATGAAGGGGATCTTAAAATGCTCATAACAAAAAGAGAAAGTTGTGATGTCTTTACAATGCTGAGCAAATCAAGTATTCATATATCAAATCCCTAAATAAATCAATCCATTGATTTGTCATTTCGGCTTCCTCAATTGATCCTACATTTGAACTGTTTTCCAGCTTGATCCTCAATGACTATTTCAAATTTCTGTGCCATCAAAGTTATAAATTACAAGACATCAAATCAGAATCCTGTGATAAATAACATATATATGTAATTATAAACCAAAATATCATTGAAGATTTGAAGGACTTGAATATACCTACAGAACCGAGGAATTAAGCATAACACAACATAATCAAATCCATTGAATAAACATATTTATATAACTGGAAAAGAAAAAAAAAAACATCAGTTTGCGGCATTCGCCACACAACATGAACCATGATTAAATAATTTGATTCTCATTTCTAAGTTCTAAAACTAGTTCTTAGGTAGCCAAGCAACTATCCTCTTCACAATACTAAACAACTATGTTGACAACTATAATTATATACTTTATTTTTAAAAGAATTGGCTGATGACTAATTCAACAGCTATAATGAGATGGGAGAGCTACTTTGGAACGAAAAAACAACCAGTCTTTTGCTTAATTATTCAGTATACATATTTATTTTCTTTGTGTATGCTCAACTCAATAAGCTTTTTAGCTTTTAGCTCTTTAGTACTCAGATGAAGTCCAACAAAGAAAAAGATATTCTATAAGAAAACTAAAGCATAAAAAGTCTAATGCAGAAGTAGAAAGCTTGATCCTCAGAATAAGAGCATTGACGATCTCGTTTTGAACGCTGCCGCTGCTGGTGGTGCCGCTGTTGCCGTATCTACTCCTGCCGCTGCTGCTGGTGGTGGAGCCGCTGCAGCTGCCGCACACGCCGCCGAGGCCAAGAAGGTACTGTTAGTAATGCTTTATATTAGGTTTATGTCTTAAGGGTTATATTTAGTAATGATATATTATTGATTGATGTTTTAACCTATTACTATTGAAACTTCAATTGTAAATTGAAATTTGTGTACATTTTCAAGTTTGGATGATCATTTCATAGAGGCTTTGTTGAATGTAGTGTTAAATGTATACCTCGATGTTCAACAGATTAGACAATAATTAGTGGGTTTTATTTTTTTTATTGCGGGTAGACTGTAACCCTTTTAGATGTATAAAGACATGAAATAGACTTAATAGTTTTTGAGAACACATAGAACAGATTATTTGTGCTTGCTGTATATTTTTTATACTTGTCACTTTTATTTACCGAGTCATGTTTCTGGTTTCTCTGAGCCCAGTTCGGAATATTTATATGTAAACCTACTGTTAAATTTTGTAATTTCCCTGTCTGAACGACAACAAAGATATTAATTGCTTTATGGTAACAAGATTGTAATTTGATTGTTGTAGTTTCATTGAAATTTTGGAATTCAACTATCAATTGTAGCTAAATAGTTCTTTGAGTGTAATCATCCACAATTAGTAATAGTATTTTTGGGTATTATTTTGCTCTCACATTAATTGAGTTTAATGTAGTATTATTATAGGTTATGCAGTTCGTAATCAGCACTGCACAGACTTTATTAACTGCATATTGTATATTGTACTAAAAAACTTATAGCTTGATGCAGTCCATACTTGCTACTTAATATGATATTGTATATAAGTAACTGAATGTGCTTCATATTTTGTGTTTGCAGGAAGAGGCAAAGGAAGAAAGTGACGATGACATGGGCTTTAGTTTGTTTGATTAGGTTTTTCATTTTAGTTTGTCAATCCAGACTTGTACTCCTTTCCAGGAGTGTTTTTTTGGAGACACTTGTTTTGTTTTATAAATTGTTTATCTAAGTGAGTCTTAGCACCCTAAACCCTAAACCATTCACCATTCACCATTCACATTCATATAATAAAATAGAGTTATCAAATAAAGTAATACACACACGTGGTGTATATATATATATAAATATATATAAACCATGTGTGTAGATATATATATATCATGTGATATACATATATATATATATATGTTACGTATGTGTATATTTTATATACACACGTGATATATATATATATATATATATATATATCTATCCACATGGACGTGATATATGGAGCAGCTCGCGATCAAATCTATACGCAGCCATGAGTGCCGGCGAGTTAGCATGCATCTACTCCATCTTGATGCTCCACAATGACGGAATCGCAATCACCGTTAGTTTATTATCTTCCATTTAATCATCTTTCTAATTTACCAAATTCATTTTCAGATCTCAAATTTCTTTGCTTTTTTTTTTTGTAGGCGGAGAAGATTAACACTATCTTGAAGGCTGCAGGCGTCACGGTCGAATCATACTGGCCAAGTTTATTCGCCAAACTTGCTCAGAATAAGAGCATTGACGATCTCGTTTTGAACGCTGGCGCTGCCGGTGGTGCCGCTGTTGCCGTATCTGCTCTGGCCGCTGCTGTTGCTGGTGGAGCCGCTGCAGCTGTCGCACCTGCCGCCGAGGCCAAGAAGGTACTGTTAGTAATGCTTTATATTAGGTTTCTGTCTTAAGGGTTATATTTAGTAATGATATATTATTGATTGATGTTTTAACCTAATACTATTGAAATTTCAATTGTAAATTGAAATTTGTGTACATTTTCAAGTTTGGATGATCATTTCATAGAGGCTTTGTGGAATGTAGTGTTAAATGTATACCTCGATGTTCAACAGATTAGACAATAATTAGTGGGGTTTAATTTTATTTAATGCGGGTAGACTGTAACCCTTTTTGATGTATAAAGACATGAAATAGACTTAATAGTTTTTTAGAACACATAGAACAGATTATTTGTGCTTGCTGTATTTTTTTTATACTTGTCACTTTTATTTATCGAGTCATGTTTTTGGTTTGTCTGAACCCAGTTCGGAATATTTATATGTAAACCTACTGTTAAATTTTGTAATTTCGCTGTCTGAACGACAACAAAGATATTAATTGCTTTATGGTAACAAGTTTGTAATTTGATTGTTGTAGTTTCATTGAAATTAGGGAATTCAACTATCAATTGTAGCTTAATAGTTCTTTGAGTGTAATTATCCACAATTAGTAATAGTATTTTTGGGTATTATTTTGCTCTCACATTAATTGAGTTTAATGTAGTATTATTATAGGTTATGCAGTTCGTTATCAGCACTGCACAGACTTTATTAACTGCATATTGTATATTGTACTAAAAAACTTATAGCTTGATGCAGTCCATACTTGCTACTTAATATGATATTGTATATAAGTAACTGAATGTGCTTCATATTTTGTGTTTGCATGAAGAGGCAAAGGAAGAAAGTGACGATGACATGGGCTTTAGTTTGTTTGATTAGGTTTTTCTTTTTAGTTTGTCAATCCAGACTTGTACTCCTTTCCAGGAGTGTTTTCTGGAGACACTTGTTTTGTTTTATAAATTGTTTATCACCCTAAACTTGAGTCTTAGCACCCCTCCGTTTCTTCTAGATCCAAGCTTCATTTCGCGAAGAGTTAGAAGGGAAAGTTGCTCACTACCACGCCACGGTGGTAGGGGACCAATTTGGAGGCGACGTTGCGAGCGAAGATTTTACCGAATTTACTCACGGTGCTGTAATCGTACGTTAGAGCTAACGTTAAGGTAAGGGCTCCTTCCAAACTTCTAGTTTGCATTAGGGACTTATCTGTGGTTGTGTGGGAAGGAATTTGTTAGGGTTTAATGTATCAATTTGGGGAAAAACGAATCTAATGCGTCATGGGTAAAATCTTAGAGTTAGGTTTTGTTTATATTGATGAATGTTTCGTGGTAAATAAATTTGAAGTCATTTGTGTATGATTATGAGTAAATGAAATTTGATGTATTTGGGTGTTATGTTGCGTTGATTTGTGTTCGTCGTATTTAGCGTGTTCATACTTGATGGTTGTTGATTGATGTGTTTTGGTGTGAATTATGGATTGAATGTGAGAGTATGTTTTGAGTTGTTTTCTGTGGAATTTGAAAACCATTAGAGTTAAACGAGTATTAGAAATGGGGAATCTTTTAATATCTCGGTTTACCTAATGTTGTTTTGGAAAATCGTTGAGTTAACTGGGTGTTAAGAATGGGGAATCTCTTAATGTCTTGGTTACTTAATATTTGTTTTGAAAATCGTTTAAGTTAACTGGGCGTTAAGAATGGGGAATCTCTTAATGTCTTGGTTACTTAATATTTGTTTTGAAAATCGTTTAAGTTAACTGGGCGTTAAGAATGGGGAATCTCTTAATGTCTTGGTTACTTAATGTTGTTTTTGAAAATCGTTTAAGTTAAATGAGAATTAAGAATGGGGAATCTCTTAATGTCTCGTTTACTTAATATTTGTTTTGAAAATCGTTTAAGTTAACTGGGCGTTAAGAATGGGGAATCTCTTAATGTCTCGGTTACTTAATGTTTGTTTTTGAAAATCGTTTCAGTAAAGGAGTATTAAGAATGGGGAATCTCTTAATGACTTATTTACTGAATATTTGTTTTGAAAATCGTTAAGTTAAATGAGCGTTAAGAATGGGAATCTCTTAATGTCTCGGTTACTTATGTGTGTTTAGGTAAATCGTGCAGACCCGTGATAGGTGGCACCTTGGTAAACGGTACGGGCCCGTGATAGGCAGTACGTTACGATTTACGTTTGGTAAGTTGTGTAGACCCGAGATAGGTAGCACCTCGGTAAACAGTACGGACCCTGATAGGTAGTACGTTTACGACTTACGTTGTGAGGGAATTGTGTTTGTCCGTGAGAGACTGCACAGGGGTTCTGTCCGTGAGAGACTACGCCCTGGTTTAAGTTAGATGAGAATTAAGAACGGGGAATCTCTTAATGTCTCGTTTACTTATGTGTGTTTTGGTAAATCGTGCAGACCCGTGATAGGTGGCACCTTGGTAAACGGTACGGGCCCGTGATAGGCAGTACGTTTACGATTTACGTTTGGTAAGTTGTGCAGACCCGGGATAGGTGGCACCTCGGTAAACGGTACGGACCCGTGATAGGTAGTACGTTTACGACTTACGTTCCTTAGGGAATTGTGTTTGTCCGTGAGAGACTGCACAGGGTTTGTCCGTGAGAGACTACGCCCTGCTTTAAGTTAGATGAGAATTAAGAACGGGGAATCTCTTAATGTCTCGTTTACTTATGTATGTTTTGGTAAATCGTGCAGACCCGTGATAGGTGGCACCTTGGTAAACGGTACGGGCCCGTGATAGGCAGTACGTTTACGATTTACGTTTGGTAAGTTGTGCAGACCCGGATAGGTGGCACCTCGGTAAACGGTACGGACCGTGATAGGTAGTACGTTTACGACTTACGTTCCTTAGGGAATTGTGTTTGTCCGTGAGAGACTGCACAGGTGTTTGTCCGTGAGAGACTACACCCTGTTAAATTGTGAATTGTTGGTTCATTTGGTATGTGTAGTAATTGTGTTATAAGTGTTATGTTTTGGAATTTGGTAATAACATGTTGGATTGCAATACCATTTTGAAACCCATGATGTTGTATTAATTGTGTTATAAATGCTAAGTGTTATGTTTTGGAATTTGGTGATAACATGTTTGCTTGCAATACTATTTCGAAACTAATGATGTTGTAGCGATTGCGTTATCAGTGCTAAGTGTTAGGATTTGAGATTATGTATGAATGTGATTGAGTTAGTTATGAATTTTTGAAAGGATACACAGGGAAATCGATTTCCCAATCGATTGGATGAGTTGCAGGAAGTTCACTATTTTAACCTAATCGATTTTCCAATCGATTGTATAAATATGTCTTTCAAAATCTTTTAAGAAATCGATTTGGAAATCGATTGGCAGAGAGGCAGGAACCCAGCAAAACTGCCAAAATCGATTTGGAAATCGATTTGGCAACACAGGGACTCATCAAAACTGACAAAATCGACTTAGAAATCGATTTGGTCATGCAGAAACTCAGCAGAACTGACCAAATCGATTTGGCAATCGATTGGCTCAGCAAAAGTCCTTATTTTGAGTTAGATAATCGATCGCTCAATTGATTTATCAATGCTTTGGTCAGTTATATATTACTTCATGATTTGAGAACTTCATTTTAAGTTCATTGTTAATTGGCAAGCATTATATGAACTTTTAGCATATGAAAAATCCTTTTAAGGTGCATGCTTAGTTGAAAGGTTATTTTGTGCATTTAAAACTTAAATGTTATGTGTTATCTGTTAATTTCGGTTGGTGACCCTTTACAATTATTGTGGAAATCTGGGCTATGTCCTCAGATGAGAGTCAGGACGGTCCTACCGGTTCGTACCCTACAGACGAGAATGGAGATGGGAACGCTTGACTGCAGTTACGTTAGGAGGATCTCACGGGGCGCGTGGAGATCACTCAGGGTGTTTAGTTGTTTTGTAAAATGATCAGACTAGGTTGTCACAGAGGGAACGGATGTCTTTCCTTTGGGTTGCGTTTATTTTTAAACTGGAAGACTGTACTACTTTTGTTATGTATATATTTTGAATTCATGGATTGAGAATTTTTCTGCTGCTCGTAAATTCTGTTGACTTATTTGTCGTTGTATTACGACTTAAATATTTATCCGAATGTGTGTTACCTTAATTAATTCCCTGTTTTATTTTAATTCCTTTTGAAAAAAAAAAATACACTCACGCTTTGAAAAACGGGGTGTTACATTGTGGTATCAGAGCTTTGTTTGGTTTTCTTTGGGGGCTGTGGAACCTCTAGTTCTAGATTGTAGGTTAGGAGTTGTTGTCTGATCATGTGTCGGTTTAGGTGGTTCGAGTTGTCAAGTTCATAATAATTATTATGTGCTGATGTGGTCGGAAGTTATTCTTAGAATTATTGAAGTAGTGTTAAGACTCTACTTGATGATGGTTTTATAGGAAAACCATGCTGCCAAGGAGGAATGACGTTCCGAGAGCCAATGTCAATAGGGATGATCGAATGGCGGAGGCTATGAATAACCTGGCTGCTTCTGTTGTTGCACAGACTGCTGCCAAGACTCAACGTGATCTCGAAAAGAGGGGAAGAGAGATCCGTGCTGCAGAGTCAAGAGGATTAAAGGACTTTCGTCGTTACAATCCTCCCAAGTTTGAGGGGGCTGAGGATTCAGAGAAAGCGGATCAATGGATCCAAGAAGTGGAGAAGATCTTCGACATGATCAACTGTCAGGCGGGAGTGAGGGTCAACTATGCCACTTATATGCTACTAGGAGATGATGAGTACTGGTGGAGGGGTACAAGGTTGTTGATGAGATCAGCTCACGAGGAGGTGAACTGGGAATCTTTCAAAGGGAAGTTTTTAGACAAATACTTCCCGATGAGTACCTGGACTAGACTGGGTGATGATTTCCTGAAACTACATCAGGGGAACATGACCGTGGGCGAATATGCTGCTAAGTTTGAATCACTATCAAGGCATTTCAGATTTTTCCGTGAAGAGATTGACGAGCCGTTCTTGTGTCATCGTTTCCAAGACGGACTAAAGTGTGAGATTCAAGACTTTGTCTTACCCTTGGGAATTCAATGTTTCCAATTTCTTGTGGAAAAATGTAGAGAAGTTGAGGATATGAAGAATAAGAGAGCTAGCCGAGGAGGGAATTTTAACTCAGGAGGACCTAGTCGGGTGAAGTATCAGAACAAGGGAAAACAAGTCGCCAAACATTATAATCGACCACGTGATAACAACGGGGGACTGAATAACCCAAGGAACCAAGACTTTGGGAGGCAAATGGGACAAGGTATACCCTAACAAATTCCTTCCCACACAACCACAGATAAGTCCCTAATGCAACTAGAAGTTTGGAAGGAGCCCTTATTTCAACGTTAGCTTTAACGTGCGTTTCCGGTACCGCGAGTAATTCCGGTAAAATCTCCGCTCGCAACGCCGCTTCCAAATTAGTTCACTAGCACCGTAGCATGGTGGTGAGCAACTTTCCCTTCTATCTCTTCGAGAAATGAAGCTTGGATCAAGAAGAAACGGAGGGGTTTGTGTTTGGATCTCAAAAACCGTTTTTCTTCGTTTTTCGAATCAAAGAGGAAGAGTGGAGTTGCGAAAACCTTGATCTAACTCTCCCCCAACCTTGGGTTACTAGTTTTTGAAGAAAAGAAAGCGACGAAAATGAAAATGGGAGAAAGGAGGGAATTTTGTTCACGGTCACAGAGGAAGAAGACGATGGATTTAGTTTTCTTTCCTTTTTCCTTTCCTCTATTCTCTTTCCTTTCTATTCCTTTCCTTTCTTTTCTATTTCCTTTCCTTTCCTTTCTATTTCCTTTTCCTTTCCCCTCAATCAAACATATATACATAAATATATATAATAAATATAACTTAACAAATATCTTAAATCTAGATATTTGTTAAATTACCATTTCACCCGTAACGCATTAAATTCTACGTAAAGGATTCACCGCAGTTAATTTCAATTTATTTATCGACGAGAAATCTTAATCGGCATTAAAATATCTTTTTGATTATAAAACTCCAAAATATTATTACTTTGGCTTAAAAGCCTCCGAGCCAAAATCCAAAATACACCAAAAATACATAAATGGTACTTTAAAATTATGGGTCTTACAATTTTGCTCTCACATTAATTGAGTTTAATGTAGTATTATTATAGGTTATGCAGTTCGTAATCAGCACTGCACAGACTTTATTAACTGCATATTGTATATTGTACTAAAAAACTTATAGCTTGATGCAATCCATACTTGCTACTTAATATGATATTGTATATAAGTAACTGAATGTGCTTCATATTTTGTGTTTGCAGGAAGAGGCAAAGGAAGAAAGTGACGATGACATGGGCTTTAGTTTGTTTGATTAGGTTTTTCTTTTTAGTTTGTCAATCCAGACTTGTACTCCTTTCCAGGAGTGTTTTCTGGAGACACTTGTTTTGTTTTATAAATTGTTTATCTAAGTGAGTCTTAGCACCCTAAATCCTAAACCATTCACCATTCACCATTCATATTCATATAATAAAATAGAGTTATCAAATAAAGTAATACACACACGTGGTGTATATATATATATAAATATATATAAACCATGTGTGTAGATATATATATCATGTAATATACATAAATATATATATACATGTGGTAGATATATACACACGTGGTATATATATATATATATATATATATATATATATATATATATATATATATATATATATATATATATATATATATCACGTCCATGTGGGTAGATATATATAACACGTGTGTATATAAAATATACACATACGTAATATATATATATATATATATTACGTATGTGTATATTTTATATACACGTGTTATATATATCTACCCACATGGACGTGATATATGGAGCAGCTCGCGATCAAATCTATACGCAGCCATGAGTAGCGACGAGTTAGCATGCATCTACTCCATCTTGATGCTCCACAATGAAGGAATCGCAATCACCGTTAGTTTATTATCTTCCATTTAATCATCTTTCTAATTTACCAAATTCATTTTCAGATCTCAAATTTCTTTGCTTTTTTTTTTTGTAGGCGGAGAAGATTAACACTATCTTGAAGGCTGCTGGCGTCACTGTCGAATCATACTGGCCAAGCTTATTCGCCAAACTTGCTCAGAATAAGAGCATTGACGATCTCGTTTTGAACGCTGGCGCTGCCGGTGGTGCCGCTGTTGCCGTATTTGCTCCTGCCGCCGCTGCTGCTGGTGGAGCCGCTGCAGCTGTCGCACCTGCCGCCGAGGCCAAGAAGGTACTGTTAGTAATGCTTTATATTAGGTTTCTGTCTTAAGGGTTATATTTAGTAATGATATATTATTGATTGATGTTTTAACATAATACTACTGAAACTTCAATTGTAAATTGACATTTGTGAACATTTTCAAGTTTGGATGATCATCTCATAGAGGTTTTGTTGAATGTAGTGTTAAATGTATACCTCGATGTTCAACAGATTAGACAATAATTAGTGGGGTTTAATTTTTTTTAATGCGGGTAGACTGTAACCCTTTTAGATGTATAAAGACATGAAATAGACTTAATAGTTTTCGAGAATACATAGAACATATTATTTGTGCTTGCTGTATTTTTTTATACTTGTCACTTTTTGTAACACCCTTTTTTTTTAATTAATTAATTTAAAATCATTAGTTTTGTTTATCCTTTTATTAATTTAGTGTGACGATAGTAAGATAATTATTCTTTGAATGTTTAATTATTTGATAAAGTATTTTCATATTAAATAATTTATTATTGGGATTTTTATTATTGACTAATTAAAACTCATAGAAATATTTGTCTTAGAGTGAACAATGACCAAGCCAATTTTGACTAAGTCAAATTTAATCACTCACACTACTATTTTTATAACCATATTTTATAAAATTTAATTTATATTGTGTCCATTCAAATGTGTAACTAGCAAGAACAAATACATGAATGCCAATTAATTCTTAACAGTTGGTCATTGAATGGCATTATTCTAAATTATTTCCTTATTCATGTGTGCAATTAAACTCAATGAAGAGAATTATTCATTCTCTCTGATCAGCTTTATGCCTCCTTTAATAGTCGCATAGACCTCTCCTTCTTAGGACACGATTAAACTTACAGTAGAGGAAAATAAGTCATAATCACTCACACGCATTACCGACACTACATTTATCTCAAATATTTTCTAAGCCACTCAAACAACCATCCTTACATTCCCTAGCTTTTTGATCGGAGCTATAAACTTTTATTCATCTTGGTGAGATTTTCGAGGGCTATATAGTGGTACGTGGAAGGAAAGCGTCCAAGGTAAGGGCTTTTTTCCCATGCAGAGTTAGGCTAGATATTAAATTAGCGATTCGTAAGATATTGATATGATGTCTGGGTGTATTAAAAGAAAAATGTCGATTTTATTTTCGTCGTAAAGAAAATTAATTATCATGCTTGGATTGTTTCTTTTGAGTAATACCTCTATTTTGATGAAATTAATTGTAGAATTTATTTTATTACCATACCTTCATCAATATGTTTGTTGTGAAAACGTTCAATGCCATACATGTTTTAGAGTACTTAATTATAAAGTTATAATTTTTATAATGATGTAGTCATTAACATGTTTACTATGATGTATTAAATTTTAATCCTTGATTCTTGAGTATTTAAATTTTAAAAGTTGACTTTTATGAACAATATATGTGCCTTGATGAAATTGATGAGAATTTTATTTTTCATTTAACGATATGAGGAAATCAATTTTTGAATGCATTAATGAATAGTTTCTTTGTGGTTGCCTAAGTGGCTAGTGACTTGTACATTTCAAACATTCATTATCATTGTCATGACATACCATATGCATCTTTGTGGATGCCTTAGTGGCTGGTTTAATTTTTGTAAGACCCATAATTTTAAAGTACCAATTATGTATTTTTGGTATATTTTGGATTTTGGCTCGGAGGCTTTTAAGCCAAAGTTAATAATATTTTGGAGTTTTATAATCAAAAAGATATTTCGATGCCAATTAGAATTTCTCGTCGATAAATAAATTGAATTTAACTGCGGTAAATACTTTACGGAGAATTTAAGGCGTTTCGGGTGAAACGGTAATTTAATAAATATCTAGATTTTGAGATATTTGTTAAGTTATATTTATTATATTTATATATGTTTTGTTTGGAGGGAAAAAGAAAAGAAAACTAGAAGGAAGGAAAAGGAAAAGAAAATAGTATATAAAGGAAGGAAGGAAAAAGGAAGAAAGGAAAAACAAAGGAAAGAAATAGAAAGGAAGGAAAATCTCAAATTCCATCTCCTTCCTCTGAACATCTCACGTGAGCTTAAACCAAAAATCCCATCCTCCTCCATTTTTCATTTTCGTTGCTTCCTGTTCTTCAAAGCTAGTGACCCAAGGTTGGGTGAGAGTTAGACCAAGGTTTTCGTAACTCCACTCTTCCTCTTTGATTCGAAAACGAAGAAAAACGGTTTTTTGAGATCCAAACACACAAACCCTCCGTTTCTTCTAGATCCGAACCTCATTTCTCGAAGAGACAGAAGGGAAAGTTGCTCACCACCACGCTACGGTGCTAGTGAACTAATTTGGAAGCGGCGTTGCGAGCGGAGATTTTTACCGGATTTGCTCGCGGTACCGGAAACGCACGTTAGAGCTAACGCGAAGGTAAGGGCTCATTCCAAACTTTTAGTTTGCATTAGGGACTTATCTGTGGTTGTGTGGGAAGGAATTTTGTTAGGGTTAAATGTATCGATTTGGGGAAAAACGAAACTAGTGCGTTATGGGTAAAACCTTAGAGTTAGGTTTTGTTTATATTGATGAATGTTTCGTGGTAAATGAATTTGAAGTCATTGTATATGATTATGAACAAATGAAATTGGTTGTATCTGGGTGTTCTGTTGCTTGATTTGTGTTCGTTGTTTTTGACATGCTCTTAATTGATATTGATGAGATTTGATGTGTGTATTGTTGGATTTGTGAATAAATGAATTGATATGTTTTGATGTGAGAATTTGTTGAGTTTGTGTTGTGTGAAACTTGAAAACCATTAAGTTAAATGAGTATTAAGAATGGGGAATCTCTTAATGTCTCGGTTACTTAATATTTTGTTTTGAAAACCGTTTAAGTTAACTGGACGTTAAGGAGGGGGAATCTCTTAATGTCTCGGTTACTTAATATTTTGTTTTAAAGAAAAATCGTTTAAGTTAACTGGGCGTTAAGAATGGGGAATCTCTTAATGTCTCGGTTACTTAATATTTTGTTTGAAAACCGTTTAAGTTAACTGGACGTTAAGGAGGGGGAATCTCTTAATGTCTCGGTTACTTAATATTTTGTTTTAAAGAAAAATCGTTTAAGTTAACTGGGCGTTAAGAATGGGGAATCTCTTAATGTCTCGGTTACTTAATATTTTGTTTTGAAAACCGTTTAAGTTAACTGGACGTTAAGGAGGGGGAACCTCTTAATGTCTCGGTTACTTAATATTTTGTTTTAAAGAAAAATCGTTTAAGTTAACTGGGCGTTAAGAATGGGGAATCTCTTAATGCCTCGGTTACTTATTATTTTGTTTGGAAAATTGTTTAAGATAACTGGGCGTTGAGAATGGGGAATCTCTTAATGTCTCGGTTACTTAATGTTCGTTTTGAAAATTGTTTCAGTAAATGAGTATTAAGAATGGGGAATCTCTTAATGACTTATTTACTGAATGTTTTGTCTTGAAAATCGTTAAGTTAAATGAGAATTAAGAATGGGGAATCTCTTAATGTCTCGTTTTTTTTATGTGTGTTTCGGTAAATCGTGCTGACCCGGGATAGGTGGCACCTTGGTAAACAGTAAAGGCCGTGATAGGCAGTACGTTTACGATTTACGTTTGGTAAGTCGTGCTGACCCGGGATGGGTGGCACCTCGGTAAACAGTACGGACCCGTGATAGGTAGTACGTTTACGACTTACGTTCTTGAGGGAATTATGTTTGGTAAGTTGTGCTGACCCGAGATAGGTGGCACCTCGGTAAACAGTACGGACCCGTGATAGGTAGTACGTTTACGACTTACGTTCCTGCGGGAATTGCGTTTGTCCGTGAGAGACTGCGCAGGGGTTTGTCCGTGAGAGACTACGCCCTGGTTTAAGTTAGACGAGAATTAAGAATGGGGAATCTCTTAATGTCTCGTTTACTCGTGTATGTTTTGGTAAGTTGTGCTGACCCGGGATAGGTGGCACCTCGGTAAACGGTACGGACCCGTGATAGGTAGTACGTTTACGACTTACGTTCCTGAGGGAATTGTGTTTGTCCGCAAGAGACTACACCCTGTTGATTTGTGAACTGTTGGTTCATTTTGGTTGTGTAGTAATGTGTTATAAATGCTAAGTGTTATGTTTTGGAATTTGGTGATAACATGTTTGATTGCAATACCATTTCGAAATCCATGATGTCGTAGTAATTGTGTTATCAGTGTTAAGTGTTAAGAATTGGGATTATGTATGAATGTGATTGAGTTAGTTTATGAATTTTTGAAAGAATACACAGGTAAATCGATTTCCCAATCGATTGGATAGTAAACAGGGACTTGGCCAAATGGACAAAATCGATTAGCCAATCGATTTTGTAATCAGTTTTTCGAAAATCATTTACGAAATCGATTGCCCAATCGATTGGGCCTAAGTCAGGGACTCATCCATATTCGACCAAATCGATTTGGAAATCGATTGGCCATTAAGTCAGAGGCTCAGCTATCCTGTCAATCGATTGCCAAATCGATTGAATCAAGCCAGAGTTCAAAATTTCACTAAAAACCTTCAGGAAATCGATTTGGAAATCGATTGGGATTAAGTCAGGGGCTCCGTTATCCTGTCAATCGATTGCCACATCGATTGATTCAGCCCAGGATTCTTTTTTCATTAAAAATCTTCACCCAATCGATTGCCCAATCGATTGGCTCAGTGAAAATCCTCAGTTTTAGTTGTATGATTAATTGCTCGTGAATCTATCCATGTCTTGTTTTATTATGTGTTAATTAAGAGATCGAGAACTGCATTTTACCTTCATTTTCATTGGCAATGTACTGTATGAACTTTTCGCATATTGAAAATCCTACTAAGGTGTATGCTTGGTTGTAAAGTTATTTTTAGCATTCAAAACTTAAATGTTATGTGTTAACTGTTATTTTCGGCTGGTGACCTTTACAATTATTGTGGAAATCTGGGCTTTGCCCTCAGATGAGAGTCAGGACGATCTTACCGGTTCGTACCCCACGGACGGAAATGGAGATGGGAACGCTTGACTGCAGCTACGATAGGGGGATCTCACGGGGCGCGTGGAGATCGGTCACGGTGTTTAGTTGTTTTGTAAAAATGATCAGACTAGGTTGTCACAGAGGGAACAGATGTCTTTCTTTTGTATTGCATTTATTTTAAAATGGAAGACTGTACCTATACTAATATTGTCAGCCTGACATGTTATTTTCGATGGGTTACATGTACCATTTGTTGTTGGGAAAATGGTTTGGATTTATAATTGGAGTAACTTTTCCGCTGCCTGTAAATTATAATGACTCAATTATTTATCCAAAGGCATTTCTTTATTTATCCCTCTGTTTTAGTTTATTTACTTTTGAAAAAAAATATACCCTCGCTTTGAAAAACGGGGTGTTACATTGTGGTATCAGAGCATAGGTTTGGTTTTCTTTAGGGGCTGTGGAACCTTGGTTATAGATTGTAGGTCAACCTATAGGTTGAGAGTTGTTATCTGATCATGTGTCGGTTTAGGTGGTTTGAGTTGTCAAGTTCATAATTATTATTATGTGCGGTTGTAGTCGGAAGTTATTCTTAGAATTATTGATGTAGTGTTAAGACTCTACTTGATGATGGTTTTATAGGGAAACCATGCTGCCAAGGAGGAATGACGTTCCGAGAACCAATGCCAGTAGGAATGATCGAATGGCGGAGGCTATGAATAACATGGCTGCTTCTGTTGCTGCACAGACTGCTGCCAAGACTCAACGCGATCTCGAAAAGAGGGGAAGAGAGATCCGTGCTGCAGAGTCAAGAGGATTAAAAGACTTTCGTCGTTACAATCCTCCCAAGTTTGAGGGGACTGAGAATTCAGAGAAAGCAAGTCAATGGATCCAAGAAATGGAGAAGATCTTCGAAATGATTAACTGTCAGGCGGGAGTGAGGGTCAACTATGCCACTTATATGCTACTAGGAGATGCTGAGTACTGGTGGAGGAGTACAAGGTCGTTGATGAGATCAGCTCACGAGGAGGTGAACTGGAAATCTTTCAAAGGGAAGTTTTTCGACAAATACTTCCCGATGAGTACCAGGACTAGACTGGGTGATGATTTCCTGAAACTACATCAGGGGAACATGACCGTGGGCGAATATGCTGCTAAGTTTGAGTCACTATCAAGGCATTTCAGATTTTTCCGTGAAGAGGTTGACGAGCCATTCTTGTGTCATCGTTTCCAAGACGGACTAAAGTATGAGATTCAAGAGTTTGTCTTACCCTTGGGAATTCAACGTTTTCAGGTTCTTGTGGAAAAATGTAGAGAAGTTGAGGATATGAAGAATAAGAGAGCTAGCCGAGGAGGGGAATTTTAACTCAGGAGGACCCAGTCGGGCGAAGTATCAGAACAAGGGAAAACAGGTTGCTAAATCTTATAATCGACCACATGATAACAATGGGGGACGGATAACCCAGGGAACCAAGACCTTGAGAGGCAAGTGGGACAAGGTATACGATGTTTCCGATGTGGAGAAGACGGACATTATGCTTATGCTTGTACCTTTGGTATGGGTGACTTCTGTGTAGACGCCTTAGTGGCTGGCTATATCCCGATCATGTATGTTTAGGACATGCATAATTTGCATACATTTTATTGCCATTGTTATTTTTATATAATTATTGATTCTAAGGTGAGTTACTACTTGTTGTTTAGATATATTTTATAATTTTTGATACACCTTATGAATTATAAAAATCATTTTCTCTAAATCTTTTATTACAAAAAGATTTTATATTTATATTTTATGGTTGTTAACTTATTATTTGGTCTGATTTTGCCGTGGGATGAACTGACCCCTTACACCAACATTTAGGTACTAACGATCTTGAAGGGTTGCATGAATGACGTTTGCTTGGCGCACGCGCGTGGGAAAAGGGGTACTTTAATAAAATAATAATAATAATGTTTGTAGTGATAAAACCGTTGTGATACAATTTTTAAGTTTATTTATTTTTCATTGTTGATTTTTAATAGAAATGCGGAGGCGGGGTCCTTCTGCTAGGAAAAACTTGAATTATTCTATTTTTAAGCGAACATTTTCTACAATTAGTAAATTGTCTTTACATATAATAATATCCGATAAATCGCATTGTGGTATTTTTTAAAATGGAATCAAACTATTTACTAGAGAAATTTTATTTATTATCTGATGAACTACTTTAAAAAAAAAAAAATTAAGCCGTTTTTGAAAGAAAATAAATATTTTTAAGTAATGTCTTGGATCAAAATCCGGAGCGTTACATTGTGGTATCAGAGCACTAATTCTCGGACATTGGTGGGATGGGACGCTTCATGTATGTCGCATGTTTTTTTCTTGTGATATGTTATTCATGTTAATCGTATAATTTCTAATTATTTGAGTTTTACTAATTATTTAAATTTCTATTATGTGTCATTGATTATGTAACCTTCTTGAATTGAATTCTATTAATTACTTAAACTTTTATTAAGTTATTAATTGTGTAACCTTCTTGAATTTGAATTTTAAGAATTACTTAAATTCTTATTAAGTGTCATTAAATATGTTAATTGCTCGGTTTTCTAATTATTAAATTTTACTTAAATTTCTATTATGTGTCATCAATTGTATAACCTCCATGATTTTGCTATTAAATATATGTTTTAAATATTTGGTTTAATTATTTATTTAAATTTTTCAAACTTGAAATCTCTATAACTACTTGCATGCTTTTTTTGGCATTGTCTTTTATATTTTATTTAAGTTGTTACATTTTATAATCTTTATGATTTTTACTTGTTCATCGTATGATTGTTTTATTTTATTCATTTTAAACTCTCTACTTCTTTTTTATACTAAGGGTTTGATTTTCTAACGATTTTATGTCATTAATGACTTAAATTTCAATTATGTGAATTTAATTGTCTAATTTTTTAAATAATTATGATGAAAAATATGTTTTAAATTCTTGATCCTATGATTAGAAATAATTTTAATCAAGCAATAAACATTTATGATTGTATGATATTGTGAATTATGAGTTTATTACCACGATTTAAAATTATTTCGATCTAAATCACAAAGTAACTGGTGAGCTTTCATCATGTGATCTAAATGTATGTAACTAAAGACAATGTTCTAAACCCTATATTATGTATAACTGTATGACCCCCATAATAGAAGGGAAGGATAATACAAAAAGGTTGTATTGGAGGGATTCTGGCTAAGGAAAGACTTGGTTATTAAGTGGTCCATTGACCCACCTCTCTTTCCTGGGAACCCCTCCAAAGAACGACCTGTTGTATAACTCGAACCTACTATATAGTGCTCAATAAAAGACTTCCGTACTACCCAAAAGTTAAAATTACGTTATAATATTTTACTAATTAGATAATTTTAGGAAGCGTTATGGCTCGTCGCACAAACTGATCGGTTCCCCAAGGAAGAAACGACATGACTGAAGCAATCCAAGCCATGAATGCTATGGCCGCAGCAATGGCCCAACAAGCTGCGATCTAGGCTCAACGAGATGCACAGAGGGATCAGAGGGATGAATCAGCCAGTGCAGCAAGAGCATTGAATGAATTTCGTCGACAAGATCCGCCTAAATTCAAAGGGGAACATGACCCCGACAAGGCTGATATTTGGCTGCAAGAAATCGAGAAGATCTTCGAGGTCTTACACTGCTCTGACAATGCGAAAGTAGAGTATGCAACCTATTTGATGATTGGTGAAGCTGAATACTGGTGGTGAGGTGCGAAGAAAATGATGGAGACAAATCATGAAGAGCTAACCTGGGAGGCTTTCAAGAATAAGTTCCTAGAAAAATACTTCCCGAAAAGTGCTAGGGCTGAGAAGGAGGCCCAATTTCTGAAGTTGTATCAAGGGAATCTCACGATAGCGGAATATGCGGCAAAGTTCGAGTCCCTAGCAAAGCACTTCCGCTATTTCCTAAATCAGATAGATGAAGAATACATGTGCGAGAGGTTTGAAAGCGGGCTTAGGTATGAAAATTAAGGAGTTAGTGGGGCCCTTGGAGATACGCCAATATCAAGTACTAGTGGAGAAATGCAAGAAAGTGGAGCAGATGAAATAGAGCCGTCTGAATAGGGGTGCTGTAGGTGGACCCATCAGACCTCAGGTAGAGATTTAAATCCATCCATATCATTAGAGTCATAAGTTTGGCCTCTAAATATGAATATCTGCCTCTAAATGTTAATATCTGAAAACAGAGGCATAACGACCAACATAATAGGGGCAAGCAGCATCAACAATACAAGCCATATGCCCGACCACTGGGGAATGCTAGAGATCAACCTCGACCTCAAAACGGGGAAGGTCAAGGGCCAAAAGTTCCAAGTCAGAACCAGGCGTACCCTGTTAAGTGTTTTCGCTGCAACAGAGAAGGACACAAGATATCTGAGTGTCCAATCAGACCAAGGGTTTGTTACATTTGTCAGAAACCAGACCACTTTGCAAATGAATGCCCAGAACGGAAGGACGATAGAGCTGTCAACCGCAACAATATCAACGAAAATGTTGTACGCCCCACTGCCAAGGGACGTGTCTACCACATCAATGGAGAGGAAACTCCATCTTCCTCTGAACTTATCCAAGGTGAGTGTTTAATTGCTGGAAAATCACTTAATGTAATTTATGATTCAGGGGCAACACACTCATTCATTTCATTGGATTGGGTGGATTCTCTCCAACTTACTGTTACTACTTTGCCGTTTGATTTGGTGGTTACCCTACCTTCTACCGAATCGGTGAAATGTAATATGGCTTGCTTGCAATGTCCGTTGATTGTGTTTGATATGAGATTCAACGTTGATTTGATTTGTATTCCCCTCAAGCATGTGGGAGTGATCCTTGGAATGGATTGGTTGTCAAGCCATTATGTTCTATTGGATTGTGCTCGTAAGTCTGTGATATTCCCAGACCCAGGTGTTTCTCGATCCCTCGATACCAATAAATTGAACTTCTCTTTGAAAGAGGGAGTACAAAAGTGTGTTTCCCTCAACTCAGTCAGTACGAAGCTAGAGGTGGAGGTAGACGGGATACTTGTGGTCGAAGATTTTCCAGAGGTATTTCCGCCGGATGTACCAGGATTGCCCCCAGTTCGTGATATTGAATTCTCAATTGATGTGACTCCGGGTACAGGCCCTATATCTATTGCACCATATAGAATGTCTCCACCGGAATTGTCAGAGTTGAAAAATCAGTTGGAGGACCTTTTATCTAAACAGTTCATACGACCGAGTGTCTCACCTTGGGGAGCACCAGTACTCCTAGTGAAGAAGAAGGATGGAAAGTCTAGACTCTGTGTCGATTACTGTCAACTTAACAAAGTCACCATCAAAAATAGGTATCCCTTTGAGTGTAATTATCCACAATTAGTAATAGTATTTTTGGGTATCATTTTGCTCTCACATTAATTGAGTTTAATGTAGTATTATTACAGGTTATGCAGTTCGTAATCAGCACTGCACACACTTTATTAACTACATATTGTATATTGTACTAAAAAACTTATAGCTTGATGCAGTCCATACTTGCTACTTAATATGATATTGTATATAAGTAACTGAATGTGCTTCATATTTTGTGTTTGCAGGAAGAGGCAAATGAAGAAAGTGACGATGACATGGGCTTTAGTTTGTTTGATTAGGTTTTTCTTTTTAGTTTGTCAATCCAGACTTGTACTCCTTTCCAGGAGTGTTTTTCTGGAGACACTTGTTTTGTTTTATAAATTGTTTATCTAAGTGAGTCTTAGCACCCTAAACCGTAAACCCTAAACCATTCACCTTTCATCATTCACCATTCACCATTCACCATTCACCATTCACATTCATATAATAAAATATAGTTATCAAATAAAGTAATACACATACGTGGTGTATATATATATAAATATATATAAACCATGTGTGTAGATATATATATCACGTGCTATACATATATATATATATATATATACCATGTGGTAGATATATACACACGTGATATATATATATATATATATATATACACACCATGTGGGTAGATATATATATCACGTGTGTATATTTATATACACACGTGATATATATATCTACCACATGGACGTGATATATGGAGCAGCTCACGATCAAATCTATACGCAGCCATGAGTGCCGGCGAGTTAGCATGCATCTACGACATCTTGATGCTCCACAATGACGGAATCGCAATCACCGTTAGTTTATTATCTTCCATTTAATCATCTTTCTAATTTACCAAATTCATTTTCAGATCTCAAATTTCTTTGCTTTTTTTTTTTGTTGGCGGAGAAGATTAACACTATCTTGAAGGCTGCTGGCGTCACTGTCGAATCATATTGGCCAAGCTTATTCGCCAAACTTGCTCAGAATAAGAGCATCGACGATCTCGTTTTGAACGCTGGCGCTGCCGGTGGTGCCGCTGTTGCCGTATCTGCTCCTGCCGCTGCTGCTGTTGGTGGAGCCGCTGCAGCTGCCGCACCTGCCGCCGAGGCCAAGAAGGTACTGTTAGTAATGCTTTATATTAGGTTTCTGTCTTAAGGGTTATATTTAGTAATGATATATTTTTGATTGATGTTTTAACATAATACTATTGAAACTTCAATTGTAAATTGACATTTGTGAACATTTTCAAGTTTGGATGATCATCTCATAGAGGTTTTGTTGAATGTAGTGTTAAATGTATACCTCGATGTTCAACAGATTAGACAATAATTAGTGGGGTTTAATTTTTTTTAATGCGGGTAGACTGTAAACCTTTTTAGATGTATAAAGACATGAAATAGACTTAATAGTTTTTGAGAATACATAGAACATATTATTTGTGCTTGCTGTATTTTTTTTTATACTTGTCACTTTTTGTAACACCCTTTTTTTTAATTAATTAATTTAAAATCATTAGTTTTGTTTATCCTTTTATTAATTTAGTGTGACGATAGTAAGATAATTATTCTTTGAATGTTTAATTATTTGATAAAGTATTTTCATATTAAATAATTTATTATTGGGATTTTTATTATTGACTAATTAAAACTCATAGAAATATTTGTCTTAGAGTGAACAATGACCAAGCCAATTTTGACTAAGTCAAATTTAATCACTCACACTACTATTTTTATAACCATATTTTATAAAATTTAATTTATATTGTGTCCATTCAAATGTGTAACTAGCAAGAACAAATACATGAATGCCAATTAATTCTTAACGGTTGGTCATTGAATGGCATTATTCTAAATTAATTCCTTATTCATGTGTGCAATTAAACTCAATGAAGAGAATTATTCATTCTCTCTGATCAGCTTTATGCCTCCTTTAATAGTCACATAGACCTCTCCTTCTTAGGACACGATTAAACTTACAGTAGAGGAAAATAAGTCATAATCACTCACACGCATTACCGACACTACATTTATCTCAAATATTTTCTAAGCCACTCAAACAACCATCCTTACATTCCCTAGCTTTTTGATCGGAGCTATAAACTTTTATTTATCTTGGTGAGATTTTCGAGGGCTATATAGTGGTACGTGGAAGGAAAGCGTCCAAGGTAAGGGCTTTTTTCCCATGCAGAGTTAGGCTAGATATTAAAATTAGCGATTCGTAAGATATTGATATGATGTCTGGGTGTATTAAAAGAAAAATGTCGATTTTATTTTCGTCGTAAAGAAAATTAATTATCATGCTTGGATTGTTTCTTTTGAGTAATACCTCTATTTTGATGAAATTAATTGTAGAATTATATTTTATTACCATACCTTCATCAATATGTTTGTTGTGAAAACGTTCAATGCCATACATGTTTTAGAGTACTTAATTATAAAGTTATAATTTTTATAATGATGTAGTCATTAACATGTTTACTATGATGTATTAAATTTTTAATCCTTGATTCTTGAGTATTTAAATTTTAAAGTTGACTTTTATGAACAATATATGTGCCTTGATGAAATTGATGAGAATTTTATTTTTCATTTAACGATATGAGGAAATCAATTTTTGAATGCATTAATGAATAGTTTCTTTGTGGTTGCTTAAGTGGCTAGTGACTTGTACATTTCAAACATTCATTATCATTGTCATGACATACCATATGCATCTTTGTAGATGCCTTAGTGGCTGGTTTAATTTTCCCCATTGGTATGGGTGACTTCTGTGTGGACGCCTTAGTGGCTGGCTATATCCCGATCATGTATGTTTAGGACATGCATAATTTGCATACATTTTATTGCCATTGTTATTTTTATATAATTATTGATTCTAAGGTGAGTTACTACTTGTTGTTTAGATATATTTTATAATTTTTGATACACCTTATGAATTATAAAAATCATTTTCTCTAAATCTTTTATTACAAAAAGATTTTATATTTATATTTTATGGTTGTTAACTTATTATTTGGTCTAATTTTGCCGTGGGATGAACTGACCCCTTACACCAACATTTAGGTACTAACGATCTTGAAGGGTTGCATGAATGACGTTTGCTTGGCGCACGCGCGTGGAAAAAGGGGTACTTTAATAAAATAATAATAATAATGTTTGTAGTGATAAAACCGTTGTGATACAATTTTAAGTTTATTTATTTTTCATCGTTGATTTTTAATAGAAATGCGGAGGCGGGGTCCTTCTGCTAGGAAAAACTTGAATTATTCTATTTTTAAGCGAACATTTTCTACAATTAGTAAATTGTCTTTACATATAATAATATCCGATAAATCGCATTGTGGTATTTTTTTAAAATGGAATCAAACTATTTACTAGAGAAATTTTATTTATTATATGATGAACTACTTTAAAAAAAAAAAAAATTAAGCCGTTTTGAAGAAAATAAATATTTTTAAGTAATGTCTTGGATCAAAATCCGGGCGTTACATTGTGGTATCAGAGCACTAATTCTCGGACATTGGTGGGATGGGACGCTTCATGTATGTCGCATGTTTTTTTCTTGTGATATGTTATTCATGTTAATCGTATAATTTTCTAATTATTTGAGTTTTACTAATTATTTAAATTTCTATTATGTGTCATTGATTATGTAACCTTCTTGAAATTGAATTCTATTAATTACTTAAAACTTTTATTAAGTTATTAATTGTGTAACCTTCTTGAATTTGAATTTTAAGAATTACTTAAATTCTTATTAAGTGTCATTAAATATGTTAATTGCTCGGTTTTCTAATTATTAAATTTTACTTAAATTTCTATTATGTGTCATCAATTGTATAACCTCCATAATTTTGCTATTAAATATATGTTTTAAATATTTGGTTTAATTGTGTTATTTAAATTTTTCAAACTTGAAATCTCTATAACTACTTGCATGCTTTTTTTGGCATTGTCTTTTATATTTTATTTAAGTTGTTACATTTTATAATCTTTATGATTTTTACTTGTTCATCGTATGATTGTTTTTATTTTATTCATTTTAAACTCTCTACTTCTTTTTATACTAAGGGTTTGATTTTCTAACGATTTTATGTCATTAATGACTTAAATTTCAATTATGTGAATTTAATTGTCTAATTTTTTAAATAATTATGATGAAAAATATGTTTTAAATTCTTGATCCTATGATTAGAAATAATTTTAATCAAGCAATAAACATTTATGATTGTATGATATTGTGAATTATGAGTTTATTACCACGATTTAAAATTATTTCGATCTAAATCACAAAGTAACTGGTGAGCTTTCATCATGTGATCTAAATGTATGTAATTAAAGACAATGTTCTAAACCCTATATTATGTATAACTGTATGACCCCCAAAATAGAAGGGAAGGATAATACAAAAAGGTTGTATTGGAGGGATTCTGGCTAAGGAAAGACTTGGTTATTAAGTGGTCCATTGACCCACCTCTCTTTCCTGGGAACCCCTCTAAAGAACGACCTGCTGTATAACTCGAACCTACTATATAGTGCTCAATAAAAGACTTCCGTACTACCCAAAAGTTAAAATTACGTTATAATATTTTACTAATTAGATAATTTTAGGAAGCGTTATGGCTCGTCGCACAAACCGATCGGTTCCCCAAGGAAGAAACGACATGACTGAAGCAATCCAAGCCATGAATGCTATGGCCGCAGCAATGGCCCCAACAAGCTGCGATCTAGGCTCAACGAGATGCACAGAGGGATCAGGGGATGAATCAGCCAGTGCAGCAAGAGCATTGAATGAATTTCGTCGACAAGATCCGCCTAAATTCAAAGGGGAACATGACCCGACAAGGCTGATATTTGGCTGCAAGAAATCGAGAAGATCTTCGAGGTCTTACAGTACTCTGACAATGCGAAAGTAGAGTATGCAACCTATTTGATGATTGGTGAAGCTGAATACTGGTGGTGAGGTGCGAAGAAAATGATGGAGACAAATCATGAAGAGCTAACCTGGGAGGCTTTCAAGAATAAGTTCCTAGAAAAATACTTCCCGAAAAGTGCTAGGGCTGAGAAGGAGGCCCAATTTCTGAAGTTGTATCAAGGGAATCTCACGATAGCGGAATATGCGGCAAAGTTCGAGTCCCTAGCAAAGCACTTCCGCTATTTCCTAAATCAGATAGATGAAGAATACATGTGCGAGAGGTTTGAAAGCGCGGCTTAGGTATGAAATTAAGGAGTTAGTGGGGCCCTTGGAGATACGCCAATATCAAGTACTAGTGGAGAAATGCAAGAAAGTGGAGCAGATGAAACAGAGCCGTCTGAATAGGGGTGCTGTAGGTGGACCCATCAGACCTCAGGTAGAGATTTAAATCCATCCATATCATTAGAGTCATAAGTTTGGCCTCTAAATATGAATATCTGCCTCTAAATGTTAATATCTGAAAACAGAGGCATAACGACCAACATAATAGGGGCAAGCAGCATCAACAATACAAGCCATATGCCCGACCACTGGGAATGCTAGAGATCAACCTCGACCTCAAAACGGGGAAGGTCAAGGGCCAAAAGTTCCAAGTCAGAACCAGGCGTACCCTGTTAAGTGTTTTCGCTGCAACAGAGAAGGACACAAGATATCTGAGTGTCCAATCAGACCAAGGGTTTGTTACATTTGTCAGAAACCAGACCACTTTGCAAATGAATGCCCAGAACGGAAGGACGATAGAGCTGTCAACCGCAACAATATCAACGAAAATGTTGTACGCCCCACTGCCAAGGGACGTGTCTACCACATCAATGGAGAGGAAACTCCATCTTCCTCTGAACTTATCCAAGGTGAGTGTTTAATTGCTGGAAAATCACTTAATGTAATTTATGATTCAGGGGCAACACACTCATTCATTTCATTGGATTGGGTGGATTCTCTCCAACTTACTGTTACTACTTTGCCGTTTGATTTGGTGGTTACCCTACCTTCTACCGAATCGGTGAAATGTAATACGGCTTGCTTGCAATGTCCGTTGATTGTGTTTGATATGAGATTCAACGTTGATTTGATTTGTATTCCCCTCAAGCATGTGGGAGTGATCCTTGGAATGGATTGGTTGTCAAGCCATTATGTTCTAATGGATTGTGCTCGTAAGTCTGTGATATTCCAGACCCAGGTGTTTCTCGATCCCTCGATACCAATAAATTGAACTTCTCTTTGAAAGAGGGAGTACAAAAGTGTGTTTCCCTCAACTCAGTCAGTACGAAGCTAGAGGTGGAGGTAGACGGGATACTTGTGGTCGAAGATTTTCCAGAGGTATTTCCGCCTGATGTACCAGGATTGCCCCCAGTTCGTGATATTGAATTCTCAATTGATGTGACTCCGGGTACAGGCCCTATATCTATTGCACCATATAGAATGTCTCCACCGGAATTGTCAGTGTTGAAAAATCAGTTGGAGGACCTTTTATCTAAACAGTTCATACGACCGAGTCTCTCACCTTGGGGAGCACCAGTACTCCTAGTGAAGAAGAAGGATGGAAAGTCTAGACTCTGTGTCGATTACTGTCACTTAACAAAGTCACCATCAAAAATAGGTATCCCTTTGAGTGTAATTATCCACAATTAGTAATAGTATTTTTGGGTATCATTTTGCTCTCACATTAATTGAGTTTAATGTAGTATTATTACAGGTTATGCAGTTCGTAATCAGCACTGCACACACTTTATTAACTGCATATTGTATATTGTACTAAAAAACTTATAGCTTGATGCAGTCCATACTTGCTACTTAATATGATATTGTATATAAGTAACTGAATGTGCTTCATATTTTGTGTTTGCAGGAAGAGGCAAATGAAGAAAGTGACGATGACATGGGCTTTAGTTTGTTTGATTAGGTTTTTCTTTTTAGTTTGTCAATCCAGACTTGTACTCCTTTCCAGGAGTGTTTTCTGGAGACACTTGTTTGTTTTATAAATTGTTTATCTAAGTGAGTCTTAGCACCCTAAACCGTAAACCCTAAACCATTCACCTTTCATCATTCACCATTCACCATTCACCATTCACATTCATATAATAAAATATAGTTATCAAATAAAGTAATACACATACGTGGTGTATATATATATAAATATATATAAACCATGTGTGTAGATATATATATCACGTGCTATACATATATATATATACCATGTGGTAGATATATACACACGTGATATATATATATATATATATATATATATATATATATATATATATATATATATATATATATATATACACACCATGTGGGTAGATATATATATCACGTGTGTATATTTATATACACACGTGATATATATATCTACCCACATGGACGTGATATATGGAGCAGCTCACGATCAAATCTATACGCAGCCATGAGTGCCGGCGAGTTAGCATGCATCTACTCCATCTTGATGCTCCACAATGACGGAATCGCAATCACCGTTAGTTTATTATCTTCCATTTAATCATCTTTCTAATTTACCAAATTCATTTTCAGATCTCAAATTTCTTTGCTTTTTTTTTTGTTGGCGGAGAAGATTAACACTATCTTGAAGGCTGCTGGCGTCACTGTCGAATCATACTGGCCAAGCTTATTCGCCAAACTTGCTCAGAATAAGAGCATCGACGATCTCGTTTTGAACGCTGGCGCTGCCGGTGGTGCCGCTGTTGCCGTATCTGCTCCTGCCGCTGCTGCTGTTGGTGGAGCCGTTGCAGCTGCCGCACCTGCCGCCGAGGCCAAGAAGGTACTGTTAGTAATGCTTTATATTAGGTTTCTGTCTTAAGGGTTATATTTAGTAATGATATATTATTACACAATTTGATTGTAATTTGATTATTGTAGTTTGATTGAAATTTGGGAAATCAACTATCAATTGTAGCTTAATAGTTCTTTGAGTGTATACCCGAAACCAAAAAATCCTAAATCCCAACTCACTTAACCCGTAACTAGAAACCCTAAATCAAAAAATCTAAACCCGAAACCCTAAACCCAAATCCAAATGCTAAATCTGAAACCCTAATCCCAGAACCCTAAATCCGAAACCCTAAACCCTGAACCCGAAACGCTTAACCTGAAAACCTAAACTCAAAACCCTATACTTCATAAACCCTAAATCCTAAACCATAAACCCTAAACCGTAAATCCTAAACCGTAAATCCTAAACTGTAAATCCTAAACCCAAAACTCTAAATCCCCAAAACTCTAAACTCCAGACCCTAAACTTGAGTACCGAAACCCTAAACCCTAAACCCTACACCTAAAACCCTAAACCTCCTAAACGCTAAATCAAACCCTAAACTGTAAACTGTAAACCGTAAACCCTAAACACTAAATCGTAAATCGTAAACCCTAAACCCTAAACCCTAAACTCTAAATCCCCAAAACTGTAAACCCCAAACCCTAAACTTGAATCTCGAAACCCTAAGACAGAAACCCTACACCTAAAACCCTAATCTTGAAACACTTAACCCGAAACCCTAAACCCTAAACACAAAACCCAAAACATGAAAACATAAACTCGAAACCATTAACTCGAAACCCTAACTTGAAACCTTAATCGTGAAACCTTTAACTCGAATTCCTAAACTTGAACCTCAATTAGTGAAACCCTAAACCCCAAACCCTAAACTCAAAACTCGAAACCCTAAACCAGAAACTTTAAACCTAAATCCAGAAACCCTAAACTCGAACCCTAAACCCAAAATCCTAAACCAGAAATCCTAAACCCGAAACCCTAAAACTGAAACCCAAAACCAAAAATTCTAAATCCTAAACCCTAATCTTGAAACCCTTATCCCGAAACCCTAAACCCTAAACCCTAAACTCGAAACAGTAAACTTGAATCCTAAAACCCTAAACCTAAAACCCTTAACTAGAAACCGTAAACAGAAACCCAAAACATGAAACCCTAAACTCGAAACCCTAAACTTTAGAACCTTAATCCTGAAACCTAAACTTGAAACCTTAAACCCAAATCCAGAAACCCTAAACTCGAAACATTAAACCCAAAACCCTAAAACCAAAATCCTAAACCCTCAACCCTAACCCCTAAACCGGAAACCCTAAATTTGAAAACCAAAATCGTAAACCCGAAACCCTAAAACCAAAATCTGAAACCCTTAACCTGAAACCCTAATCTTGAAACCCTAAATCTGAAACCCTAAACTCGATACACTAAACTCAACCTCTGTGTGATCCAAAAGAAAGACATCCGTTCCCTCTGTGTCAACCTAGTCTGATCATTTTACAAAACAACTAAACACCCTGAGTGATCTCCACGCGCCCCGTGAGATCCTCCTAACGTAGCTGCAGTCAAGCGTTCCCATCTCCATTTCCGTTCGTAGGGTACGAACGGGTAGGATCGTCCTGACTCTCATCTGAAGGCAAAGCCCAGATTTCCACAATAAATGTAAAGGTTCACCAACCGAAAACAACAGATAAAACATAACATTTAAGTTTTAAATGCACAAAATAACCTTTCAACTAAGCATGCACCTTAAAAGGATTTTCCGTATGCTAAAAGTTCATATAATGCTTGCCAATTAAAAATGAAATCAAAAAAATGAAGTTCTCAAATCATCAAGTAATACATAACTGACCAAAGCATTGATAAATCAATTGAACAATCGATTATCTAACTCAAAATAAGGACTTCTGCTGAGCCAATCGATTGCCAAATCGATTTGGTTAGTTCTGCTGAGTTTCTGCATGACCAAATCAATTTCTAAGTCGATTTTGTCAGTTTTGCTGAGTCCCTGTGTTGCCAAATCGATTTCCAAATCGATTTTGGCAGTTTTGCTGAGTTCCTGCCTCTCTGCCAATCGATTTCCAAATCAATTTCTTAAAAGATTTTGAAAGACATTTTTATACAATCGATTGGCAAATCGATTAGGTTAAAATAGTGAACTTCTTGCAACTCATCCAATCGATTGGGAAATCGATTTCCCTGCTTATTCTTCCAAAAATACTTAAACTAATTCAATATCATTCATACATAATTCCACATCTTAACACTTAGCAATGATAACGCAATCGCTACAACATCATGAGTTTCGAAATAATATTGCAATCGAACATGCTATCACCAAATTCCAAAACATAACACTTAACACTTATAACACAATTACTACAACATCATGGGTTTCGAAATGGTATTGCAATCAAACATGTTATCACCAAATTCCAAAACATACACTTAACACTTATAACACGATACTACACAAACAAAATGAACCAACAATTCACAATTTAACAGGGTGTAGTCTCTCACGGGCAAACACCTGTGCAGTCTCTCACGGACAAACACAATTCACCAAGAAACGTAAGTCGTAAACGTACTACCTATCAAAGGGTCCGTACTGTTTACCGAGGTGCCACCTATCACGGGTCTGCACAACTTACCAAACGTAAATCGTAAACGTACTGCCTATCACGGGCCCGTACCGTTTACCAAGGTGCCACCTATCGCGGGTCAGCATGATTTACCAAAATACACATAAGAAAACAAGACATTAAGAGATTCTCCATTCTTAATTCTCATTTAACTTAAACCAGGGCGTAGTCTCTCACGGACAAACCCCTGTGCAGTCTCTCACGGACAAACACAATCCACCAAGGAACGTAAGTCGTAAACGTACTACCTATCACGGGTTCGTACTGTTTACCGAGGTGCCACCCATCACGGGTCTGCACAACTTACCAAACGTAAATCGTAAACGTACTGCCTATCACAGGCCCGTACCGTTTACCAAGGTGCCACCTATCGCGGGTCAGAACGATTTACCAAAACACACATAAGTAAACGAGACATTAAGAGATTCCCCATTCTTAATTCTCATTTAACTTAAACGATTTTCAAAACAAACATTAAGTAACCAAGACATTAAGAGATTCCCCATTCTTAACGCCCAGTTAACTTAAACGATTTTTTCAAAACAACATTAAGTAAATAAGTCATTAAGAGATTCCCCATTCTCAATACTTATTTAACTTAAACGATTTTTCCAAACAAATATTAAGTAACAAGAAATTAAGAGATTCCCCATTCTTAACGCCCAGTTAACTTAAACAGTTTTCAAAAAAAATATTAAGTAAACGAGACATTAAGAGATTCCCCCATTCTTAATTCTCATTTAACTTAAACGATTTTCAAAAACAAACATTAAGTAACCAAGACATTAAGAGATTCCCCATTCTTAATGCCCAGTTAACTTAACGATTTTCAAAATACAAATATTAAGTAACCAAGACATTAAGAGATTCCCCATTCTTAACGCCCAGTTAACTTAAACGGTTTTCAAAACAAATATTAAGTAAACGAGACATTAAGAGATTCCCCATTCTTAATTCTTATTTAACTTAAACGATTTTCAAAAACAAACATTAAGTAACCAAGACATTAAGAGATTCCCCATTCTTAACGCCCAGTTAACTTAAACGGTTTTCAAAACAAATATTAAGTAAACGAGACATTAAGAGATTCCCCATTCTTAATTCTCATTTAACTTAAACAATTTTCAAAAAACAAACATTAAGTAACCAAGACATTAAGAGATTCCCCATTATTAACGCCCAGTTAACTTAACGATTTTCAAAACAAATATTAAGTAACCAAGACATTAAGAGATTCCCCATTCTTAACGCCCAGTTAACTTAAAACAATTTTCAAAACAAACGCACATTAAGTAAACAAGACATTAAGAGATTCCCCATTCTTAATACTCATTTAACTAATGGTTTTCAAATTCCACACAAAACAAACTCAAACAAATTCTCACATTCAATCCATAATTCACACCAAAACACATCAATCAACAAACATCAAGTATGCACACGCCAAATACGATGAACACACATCAACATAATAAATTTCATTTATTCAAAATCTTACACACGTGAGGTAAATTCATTTTTCCCAAAACAATACTCCAATCCTAACAAAATTCGTTTCCGCACAACCACAGATAAGGCCCTAGATGCAAACTAAAAGTTTGGAAGGAGCCCTTACCTTCGCGTTAGCTCTAACGTGCGATTACGGCACCGTGAGTAAATCCGGTAAATTTTCCGCTCGCAACGCCGCTTCCAAAATTGGTCCACTAGCACCGTAGCACGGAGGTGAGCAACCTTCCCTTCTATCACTTCTTGAAACGACGTTTAGATCTAGGTGAAACGGGGAGGTTTGTGTTTGAATCCCTAATACCGTTTTTCTTCGTTTTCGAATCAAAGAGGAAGAGTGGAGTTGAGAAATCCTTGTTCGAATCAAAGAGGAAGAGTGGAAAATACTGGTTTTCTTTCCTTTCTCTTTCTTTCCTTTGTTTTTCCTTTCTCCCTTTTTCCTTCTTTCCTTTATATAACCTTTTCTTTTCCTTTTCCTTCCTTCTAATTCCTTTCTTTCTATTGTCTCCAAACAAACATATATACATATATGTATATATATATATATATATATATATAATATATATATATATATAATATATATAATATATATATATATATATATATATATATATATATATATCTTAATTGTAACTTAACAAATATCTTCATATTCATTAAAATTACAATTTCACCCGTAACGCATAAAATTCTTCGTAAAGGATTCATCGCACTTAATTTAATTTATTTATCGACGAGTAAATTCTAAACGGCATCAAAATATCTTTTTGATCATAAAGACTCCAAAATATTATTAACTTTGGCTAAAAAGCCTCCGAGCCAAAATCCAAAATACATAAAATGCATAAAGTGTACTTTAAAATTATGGGTCTTACAGAAAACACTCCTGGAAAGGAGTACAAGTCTGGATTGACAAACCCAAAAAGAAAAACCTAATCAAACAAACTAAACCCCATGTCATCGTCACTTTCTTCCTTTGCCTCTTCCTGCAAACACAAAATATGAAGCACATTCAGTTACTTATATACAATATCATATTAAGTAGCAAGTATGGACTGCATCAAGCTATAAGATTTTTAGTACAATATACAATATGCAGTTAATAAAGTTTGTGCAGTGCTGGTTACGAACTGCATAACCTATAATAATACTACATTAAACTCAATTAATGTGATAGCAAATATAATACCCAAAAATACTATTACTACAATTGATAGTTGAATTCCCAAATTTCAATGAAACTACAACAATCAAATTACAATGAAATGATCATCCAAACTTGAAAATGTACACAAATTTCAATTTACAATTGCAGTTTCAATAGTATTAGGTTAAAACATCAATCAATAATATATCATTACTAAATATAACCGTTAAGACAGAAACCTAATATAAAGCATTACTAACAGTACCTTCTTTGCCTCGGCGGCAGGTGCGGCAGCTGCAGCGGCTCCACCACCAGCAGCAGCGGCAGGAGCAGATACGGCAACAGCGGCACTACCGACAACGCCAGCGTTCAAAACGAGATCGTCAATGCTCTTATTCTGAGCAAATTTGGCGAATAAGCTTGGCCAGTATGATTCGACAGTGACGCCAGCAGCCTTCAAGATAGTGTTGATCTTCTCCGCCTACAAAAAAAAAAGCAAAGAAATTTGAGATTTGAAAATGAATTTGGTAAATTAGAAAGATGATTAAATGGAAGATAATAAACTAACGGTGATTGCGATTCCGTCATTGTGAAGCATCAAGATGGAGTAGATGCATGCTAACTCGCCGGCACTCATGGCTGCGTATAGATTTAATCGCGAGCTGCTCCATATATCACGTCCATGTGGGTAGATATATATATCACGTGTGTATATAAAATATACACATACGTAATATATATATATATATATATATATATATATATATATATATATCACGTGTGGATATGCTTTGATTGCTTGTTGCTCATTCAGGTTAGAACTAAAAACTAAAATATTTGGATTCTTACCCCATTTTCCTGAAATCCTTATCCCGAACCCTAAACCCAAACATAGAAACCCTATACCTAGAACAAAAACCCAAAACCCGAAACCCTAAATCCTAAACCCGAAACTCGAAACCCTAAACATGAAACCCTACACTTGAAACCCCTAAATCAGAAACCTTAATCCTGAAACCCTAAACCTAAAACCTTTAACCTAAATCCAGAAACCCTAAACTCGAAATCCTAAACCCAAAACCCCTAAACCTAAACCTTAAACCCTAAACCTTAAACCCTAAACCCGAAAACCAAAATCCTAAACCCGAACCTTAAAACCGAATCCGAAACGCTTAATCTGAAACTTTAATCTTGAAACCCTAAACCCGAAACATTAAACTCGAAACTTAAACCCGAAATCCTAAACCAAAAATTTAAATTCAAAATCCTAAACCTGAAATCCTAAATGCTAAACCTGAAACCCTAATTTTGAAACCCTAAATTTGAAACCCAAAACCCGAAACGCTTAACCAAAACCCTAAATCCAAAACCCTAAACCCTAAACCATAAACCCAAAATCAAAACTGGAAACCCTAAACCCAAAAATCTAAACTCGAAACCCTAAAACCAAAAATCTAAACTCAAACCCTAAACCCGAAATCCTCGAAATCCTAAATGCTAAACTTGAAATCCTAATCCCATAACATGAAACTCTAAACTCGAAACCCTAAATTAGAAATCTTAATCCCAAAACCCTAAACTTGAAACCTTAAACCTAAATCCATTAACCCTAAACTCGAAGCCCAAAGCCCTAAACCCAAAATCCTAAACCATAAACCCTAAACCTGAAACCATAAACCTGAAAAGCAACTCCTAAACCGAAACCCAAAACCGTAAAACTGAAATACGAAACCCTTAACCTGAACCACTTATCTTGAAACCCTAAACCCAACACCCTAAACCTGAAACACTAAATCGGAACTTAAACTCGAAATTCTAAACCCAAAAATCTAAACTCGAAACCCTATACCTGAAATGCTAAATGCTAAACCTGAAACCTTGATTCCAAAACCCTAAATCCGAAACCCTAAAACCCTAAACCCTAAACGCTTAACCTGAAACCTGAAACCCTAAACCTAAAACTCTAATCATGAAACCATAAACCCTAAACCCAAAACTAGAAACCCCTATACCTAGAACCAAAAACCCAATACCCAAAACTGAAACGCGAAAACCTAAACCCCAAACCTCAAACCCTAAACCCGAAACCCAAAACTCTAAACCCGAAACCAAAAACTCTAAATCTGAAATCCTAAACCCGTAAACCATAACCCCGAAATCCTAAACTAACGGTGATTGCGATTCCGTCATTGTGGAGCATCAAGATGGAGTAGATGCATCCTAACTCGCCGACACTCATGGCTGCGTATAGATTTGATCGCGAGCTGCTCCATATATCACGTCCATGTGGGTAGATATATATATCACGTGTGTATATAAAATATACACATATGTATATATATGTAACTCTATATTTTATGTAATATGTAATATGTAATATATATGTAATATGTAACTCTATTTTATTATATGAATGTGAATGGTGAATGGTGAATGGTTTAGGGTTTAGGGTTTAGAGTTTAGGGTTTAGGGTGCTAAGACTCACTTAGATAAACAATTTATAAAACAAAACAAGTGTCTCCAAAAAACACTCCTGGAAAGGAGTACATGTCTGGATTGACAAACTAAAAAGGAAAACCTAATCAAACAAACTAAAGCCCATTTTATCGTCACTTTCTTCCTTTGCCTCTTCCTGCAAACACAAAATATGAAGCACATTCAGTTACTTATATACAATATCATATTAAGTATCAAGTATGGACTGCATCAAGCTATAAGTTTTTTATTACAATATACAATATGCAGTTAATAAAGTTTGTGCAGTGCTGATTACGAACTGCATAACCTATAATAATACTACATTAAACTCAATTAATGTGAGAGCAAAATAATACCCAAAAATACTATTACTAATTGTGGATAATTACACTCAAAGATAAATCAGAAACCCTAAACTCGAAACCTTAAAACTAAAACCCAAAATCCTATGTCATGGATAGTCATAATTGTTGATCTTATGCAGATATATGGAATGAATATGTTTCTGAGTTATATTGTTGCTAATAATATGTTTTGACTACTTGGGTAAAATTTATGTTTTTTCTTCGTTATTTAAGAATAAGAACATAACATTTTCTGTTGTATGTGGTTGTTGAAATTAATTGCAAATTATTTGGAGTTATTTTGTGTTTTTTCCAGCAAAAATGTAACTTGCTGTACATAGTTCAATGGAATTAAGCGTTACTGGATATAGAAGTTGGTTCTTTTCCATCACTTCCCCCTTTCTTTGACTAAAGTAATGTGCTTTGGCAACTGAACATCTTCCTCGTCACACAAATTTGCAAAAGTGACCCTTCTTTTTATGGTTTAATTGATTTGTGGTGCTTAAAGGATTGCCTTAAAGCTTATCATCTGAAATTCGTGAATAAAGACAATCTTTTTTGAAGAATGAGAGTAATTGGTGTTTTGGTAAGCTACTTCAACGTTTATCTATACTTATGCGGCATCAATACATTTCTTTTACTTTCGTTGGTCTCTAAGTATTTATGCAGTTGATACTGCCATGACAATTTCAATCTTATATGTTTTTTAAAAAATGTGATCTGGCCGAGTTATGTTTTCGAACACTCTTATAATCTATACATTATATGAACCTGCATATCCTAATTATGCCTAAAATGCTTGAGAAATGGTGTTATATGTTAAATGTCTTTTAATTCTTGTGATGCTAATGACTTTAAATAATTTTTATAGGTTCCCATTATTGCTACATATGCAGAAAAGCATCAAAGGTCATGTGCTTTTACTGCCCAGCTGCTGTTTGTGGGAAATGCTCACTTTGTATGGTGGAATTTGCTTCTGTCGAAAGAACAAGATTTTTGGAGGCACTGCGCAAACTTGATCTCTACTTGAAAACAAACTGATGTTGATTCTAATGGGGTAAGATATGTTTCAATCATTGGTATGTTATGATACAGCAGAGAGAAAGAAATAGAAAACATATGTGTTTTATGTACACTATGTAATAGTAATGTTGTTGTTATTATTATTATATTATTAATTATTATTATTATTATTTATTATTATTATTATTATATTATTATTATTATATTATATATTATTATTATATTTATAATATTCTCTATTCTAAAATGAACAAACTCGAAATGAAATGAATTCAAATTATTGTATTTTAAAGATGTTCGTATAAAATAATAAGTAAGTTATTGTTTTAACTATTGATTAAAAAAGTTATTATTATTATAGCAGTTTTTTTTATTTATCGAATACAAAATTATTAAGTAATTAATCACCATATGAAGAGATAATACAAAGATAATAATTTCTCAATCTAAATGTTAGGAGGCAGTTAAAAAACCAGCAAGCACAATGGACTCATTAGCTTAGCTCATTCGCAGTTCAAACTCACACCACTTCTAGAGAGAGAAATAAACAGTGTAGAGAGAGAGAGAGAGAGAAAACACATTTATTCACAATCAATAATGAACTCTTCTCACATCTCATCTCTTCATTTCAGTCTTGTTTCTGTGTCATAATCTTCAATAGTATGTAATGTAGGGATCCATGGGGTGGTCCGTTAGAGATCAACGCCACAGAGTCAACCACCGACGAAGTTCGGAGCCGGAATATTCAGGAACTTGACAGAGCAGCTTTGTGACGTCCGTTGGATGAAACTCGACAGAGTTGGTTACTGGATCCCACTGATCAGAAGAAGAAGTATGTAGATCTGGGTTGAATCATTGTTAGCCGCAAGATCTTCGTTTGGACTGTTGGAACAATTGTTTTTGCTGCTTTTGTTGCTGGTTTTGTTACTCTTATTGTTAAAATTGTTCCTCGTCATCATCATAAACATCCTCCTCCTGATAATTATACACTTGCGCTTCATAAGGCTCTTATGTTCTTCAATGCCCAAAAATGTAAGCTTTTTTCTGAATGTCCTCTTCATTTTGTTTTGTTGGGACTTACTAATTGGGTAAATTTTTAATTTTTATGAAAGTGGGTTTTTATATATGGTATTTACTTGATTTTGTTATGTGATTCATTTTTATGTTATGATTCTTATAGGACCAATAGTGTAAAGTTTGATTTTTTATGAAAATGGTTTTTTATTTTATATTTTTGTATGTTTATTTTAGTTGATTTGGTTTGTGATTCATTTCTCTATGTGTCATAGAGGGACTAATAGTGTAAAGTTTGATTTATTTTATCTTGCTTTTTATGTTATGTTATCTCAATTTGATTAGTGAATTCTGTCAAAAAAAAGAAGTTTGATATGTAAATGCTAAACTTGAAATCCTAATCCCAAAACCCTAAACACGAAACCCATAACATGAAACTCTAAACTCAAAACCCTAAATTAGAAATCTTAATCCCGAAACCCTAAACCTGGAACCTTAAACCTAAATCCAGTAACCCTAAACTCGAAGCCCAAAGCCCTAAACCCAAAATCCTAAACCATAAACCCTAAACCTGAAACCATAAACCCGAAAAGCAAACTCCTAAACCGAAACCCAAAACCGTAAAACCGAAATACGAAACCCTTAACCCAAACCACTTATCTTGAAACCCTAAACCCAACACCCTAAACCTGAAACACTAAAAATCGGAACTTAAACTCGAAATCCTAAATCCAAAAATCTAAACTCGAAACCCTATACCTGAAAATGCTAAATGCTAAACCTGAAACCTTGATTCCAAAACCCTAAATCCGAAACCCTAAACCCTAAACCCTAAACGCTTAACCTGAAACCTGAAACCCTAAACCAAAAAACTCTAATCATGAAACCATAAACCCTAAACCCAAAACTAGAAACCCTATACCTAGAACCAAAACCCCAATACCCAAAAACTGAAACGCGAAAACCTAAACCCCAAACCTCAAACCCAAAACTGTAAACCCGAAACCAAAAACTCTAAATCCAAAATCCTAAACCCAAAACCATAAACCCGAAACCCTAAACATGAATCCCGAGACTCTAAACCTGAAACCCTAAACCCAAAACCGTAATCCTGAAACACTTAACCTGAAAGCCTAACCACGAAACCCTTAACTCGAAACCCTAAAACTAAAACTTTAATGTTGAAACCCTAAACCCGAAACTCGAAACCCAAAACAAGAAACCTTAGACCTTAATCCAGAAACCCTAAACCCAAAACCCTAAACCCAAAATCCTAAACTAGAAATCCCAAACCTGAAACCCTAAACCTGATACCCAAAACATGAAAACATAAACTCGAAACCATTAACTCGAAACCCTAAACTTGAAACCTTAATCGTGAAACCTTTAACTCGAATTCCTAAACTTGAAACCTCAATTGTGAAACCCTAAACCCCAAACCCTACTATTGCAGTACTCAATGATAATTGAAGCAACATCGTGTTCCGAAAGTTCTTTGGTTGTGTCTCTACTAATATCTTCAAGAAAATCAATGAGACTTCTTGATCCCCATCCTACATAATCCTTTTTCTTATCTCCAACTTTTCCTTTTATTGAATTTAGCTTTTCATGCACTTCTTCTTTCCACTCACCGATTTAACTCCTGATGTGTCATTGAGGTCTTCATAATCAGAAGGTTGAAAGTCACTTACATATCAAACTTCTTTTTTTTGACAGAATTCACTAATCAAATTGAGATAACATAACATAAAAAGCAAGATAAAAAATCAAACTTTACACTATTAGTCCTTCTATGACACATAGAGAAATGAATCACAAACCAAATCAACTAAAAATAACATACAAAAATATAAAATAAAAAAACCATTTTCATAAAAAAATCAAACTTTACACTATTGGTCCCTATATGAATCATAACATAAAAATGAATCACATAACAAAATCAAGTAAAATACCATATATAAAAAACCCACTTTCATAAAAAATAAAAATTTACCCAATTAGTAAGTCCCAACAAAACAAAATGAAGAGGACATTCAGAAAAAAGCTTACATTTTTGGGCATTGAAGAACATAAGAGCCTTATGAAGCGCAAGTGTATAATTATCAGGAGGAGGATGTTTATGATGATGACGAGGAACCGTTTTAACAATAAGAGTAACAAAACCAGCAACAAAAGCAGCAAAAACAATTGTTCCAACAGTCCAAACGAAGATCTTGCGGCTAACAATGATTCAACCTAGATCTACATACTTCTTCTTCTGATCAGTGGGATCCGGTAACCAACTCTGTCGAGTTTCATCCAACGGACGTCACAAAGCTGCTCTGTCAAGTTCCTGAATATTCCGGCTCCGAACTTCGTCGGTGGCTGACTCTGTGGCGTTGATCTCTAACGGACCACCCCATGGATCCCTACATTACATACTATTGAAGATTATGACACAGAAACAAGATTGAAGTGAAGAGATGAGATGTGAGAAGAGTTCATTATTGATTGTGAATAAATGTGTTTCTCTCTCTCTCTCTACACTGTTTTATTTCTCTCTCTAGAAGTGGTGTGAGTTTGAACTGCGAATTAGCTAAACTAATGAGTCCATTGTGCTTGCTGGTTTTTAACTGCCTCCTAACATTTAGATTGAGAATTATTATCTTTGTATTATCTCTTTCATTATGGTTGATTTAATTACTTAATAAATTTTGTATTTCGATAAAATAAAAAAACTGCTATAATAATAATAACTTTTTTATCAATAGTTAAAACAATAACTTACTTTATTATTTTATACGAACATCTTTAAAACAATATTTGAATTCATTCATTTTAGTTTGTTCATTATAAAATAGAGTAACATATTATAATAATAATAATAATAATAATAATAATAATAATAATAATAATAACATATTATTACATAGTGTAATAATAACACATGATTGTTTCTATTTCTTTCTCTTGCTGTATATAACATACCACATGATTGAAACATATCTTACCCCATTAGAATCAACATCAGTTTGTTTTTCAAGTAGAGATGCAAGTTTTGCGCAGTGCCTCCAAAAATCCTTTGTTTCTTTCGACAGTAGCAAATCCATCATCAAAGAAGCAATTTCCACAAACAGCAGTTGGGCAGTAAAAGCACATGACCTTCGATGCTTTTCTGCATATGTAGCAATAATGGGAACCTATAAAAATTATTTAAAGTCATTTAGCATCACAAGAATTAAAAGACATTTAACATATAACACCATTTTCTCAAGCATTTTAGGCATAATTAGGATATGCAGGTTCATATAATGTATAGATTATAGAGTGTTCAAAAACATAACTCGGGCCATATCACATTTTTAAAAAACATATAAGATTGACAATTGTCATGGCAGTATCAACTGCATAAATACTTAGAGACCAACGAAAGTAAAAGAAATGTATTTGAATGCCGCATAAGTATAGATAAACGTTGAAGCAGCTTACCAAAACACCAATTACTCTCATTCTTCAAAAAGGTATTGTCTTTATTCACGCATTTCGGATGATAAGCTTTAAGGCAATCCCTTTAAGCACCACAAATCAATTAACCATAAAAAGAAGGTCACTTTTGCAAATTTGTGTGACGAGGAAGATGTCTCAGTTGCCAAAGCACATTACTTTAGTCAAAGAAAGGGGGAAGTGATGGAAAAGAACCCAACTTCTATATCCAGTAACGCTGAATTCCATTGAACTATGTACAACAAGTTACATTTTGCTGGAAAAAACACAAAAATAACTCCAAATAATTGCAATTAATTTCAACAACCACATACAACAGGAAAACGTTATGTTCTTATTCTTAAAATAACGAAGACAAACATAAATTTTACCCAAGTAGTCAAAACATATTATTAGCAACAATATAACTCAGAAACATATTCATTCCATAGTATCTACATAAGATCAACAATTATGACTATCCATGACATAGGATTTTGGGTTTTAGTTTAGGGTTTCGAGTTTAGGGTTTCTGATTTAGGTTTAAGGTTTTCTGGTTTTGGGTTTCAAGTTTAGAGTTTCGGGTTTAGGATTTCGGATTTAAGGTTTCAGGTTTAGGGTTTGAGGTAAGGGTTTTGAGTTTAGAGTTTCATGTTTTGGTTTTGGGTTTCGTGTTAAGGGTTTCGGGTTAAGTCTTCCAGGATTAGGGTTTTAGGTTTAGGGTTTCAGGTTTAGGATTTTGGGATTCAAGTTTAGGGTTTCGGGTTTAGAGTTTTGGGTTTCAGATTTCGGATTTTGGGTTTTTGGTTCTAGGTATAGGGTTACTAGTTTTGGGTTTAGGGTTTAGGGTTGCATCATTACAATTTCAAGTTTCGGGTTTAGGGTTTCAGGTTAAGCGTTCTGGGTTTAGGGTTTCGGATTTAGGGTTTGGGATTAGGGTTTTTGGGTTTAGAGTTTCAGAATTAGGATTTCGGATTACGGTTTCAGGTTTAGGGTTTAGGGTTTAGATTTTAGGGTTTAGGGTTTAACGGTTTTGAATTTAGGGTTTTGTGATTAGGCTTTTGGAATAGGGTTTCAGGTTTAGCATTTAAGATTTCGGGTTTAGAGTCTCGAGTGTAGGGTTTACGGTTTTTGGTTCTTTGTATAGGGTTTCTAGATTTGGGTTTAGGGTTTCATGATTAAAGTTTCGGGTTTATGGTTTCGGGTTTAGGGTTTAGGGTTTCAGGTTAAGCGTTTTGGGTTTAGAGTTTTACGATTTCAGATTTTAGGGATTTGGGATTACGGTTTCAGGTTACTATTTAGGATTTCGAGTGTAGGGTTTAGGGTTTGAGATTAGATTTTGGGTTTGGGATTTGGGGTTAAGTGTTTTGGGATTATGGTTTAGGTTTAAAGTTTCTGGTTTATGGTTTTTGGGATTAAGGTTTCAGGTTTGAGGTTTCGAGTTTAAGGGTTTCGGGTTTAGGGTTGAGGTTTGGGATTTAGGTTTTCGCGTTTCGGATTTTGGTTCTAGGTATAGGGTTTCTAGTTTTGGGTTTAAGGTTTCATGAATAGAGTTTCAGGTTCAGGGTTTCAGGTTGTAGGTTAGGCGTTTGGGGTTAGGGTTTCAAATTTAGGATTTCAGGTTAGGGTTTCGAATATAGATTTTTGGGTTTAGGATTTCAGGTTTAAGTTTCGAGTTAGTGTTTTGGATTTAGGGTTTTGGGTTTAGGGTTTCGGGTTTAGGGTTTCCAAGAATATGGTTTCAGGTTTTAGGTTCGGATTTCGGTTTTAGAGTTTCGGGTTTAGGATTTTGGTTCTCGGGTTAGGTTTAGGATTTTGGGTTTATGGTTTTGGGTTTAGGGTTTCTGGATTTAGGTTTAAGGTTTCAGTTTTAGGGTTTTGGGATTAAGGTTTCTGATTTATGGTTTCGTGTTTAGGGTTTTGGGATTTGGGTTCAGGTTTAGCATTTAGGATTTCGGGTTTAAGGTTTCGAGTTTAGATTTTGGGTTTAGGGTTTAGGGTTCCAGATTTAGGGTTTTGGGATTAGGTTACAGGTTTAGCATTTAGGATTTCGGGTTTAGGGTTTCGAGTTTAGATTTTGGGTTTAGGATTTCGGGTTTATGTTTCGAGTTTAGTGTATCGAGTTTAGGGTTTCGGATTTAGGGTTTCAAGATTAGGGTTTCAGGTTAAGGGTTTCAGATTTCGGTTTTAGGGTTTCGGGTTTACGATTTTGGTTTTCGAATTTTGGGATTCCGGTTTAGGGGTTAGGGTTGAGGGTTTAGGATTTTGGTTTTAGGGTTTTGGGTTTAATGTTTCGAGTTTAGGGTTTCTGGATTTGGGTTTAAGGTTTCAAGTTTAGGTTTCAGGATTAAGGTTTCCGATTTAGGGTTTCGAGTTTAGGGTTTTCATGTTTTGGGTTTCTGTTTACGGTTTCTAGTTAAGGGTTTTAGGTTTAGGGTTTCAGGATTCAAGTTTACTGTTTCGAGTTTAGGGTTTCCAGTTTAGAGATTCTGGTTAAGAGTTTTGGGTTTGGGGTTAAGGGTTTTAGGTTCGGGTTTTAGGTTTTTTTTGTTTAGGTATAGGGTTTGTAGTTTTGGGTTTAGGGTTTCGGGATAAGGGTTTCAGGATTAGGGTTTAGGATTTAGAATTTTTGGTTTTGGGTTTCAGTTTTAGGGTTTTCGGGTTTAGGTTTTCTGGTTTAGGATTTTGGGTTTAGGGTTTCGAGTTTAGGGTTTCTGGATTAGGTTTAAAGTTTCTGGTTTAGGGTTTTCGAGTTTTGACCCTTCGAAAGATCATATGTGATGAAAAGTTAAGGACTTTCCTGCTACTAGTTTAGTTTAGTCTTTGTGTTTCCTTCTACTCCAACTTATATATTAATAAGTTGCAATCCATCCTTTTAAAGGGATCCCCGTTCAAAGGATCCTTTTAAAGGCTAGAGAAAGTGAATTTCTTGGGACATGTGATAACCAAGGAAGGAATCGCTGTAGATCCGACTAAGATTGAGGCGGTTCTTGCTTGGAAACAGCCTCAGACTGTCACCGACATACGGAGTTTTGTAGGACTGGCAGGGTACTACAGGAGGTTTATCGAAGGTTTTGCTAAGATTGTGGCTCCACTGACACAACTTACCAGAAAAGATCAACCGTTCGCATGGACGGGGAAGTGTGAAGAAAAACTTCCAGTTACTAAAGAGAAAATTGACGACCTCACCTGTATTGGTATTACCGCAATCAGAAGAACCCTATGAAGTTTATTGTGATGCATCTCACCAAGGGTTAGGATGCGTTCTGATGCAACACAAGAAAGCTGTGGCTTATGCCTCGAGACAATTGAAGATTCATGAGAGGAACTATCCTACTCATGATTTGGAGCTTGCCGCAGTTGTTTTTTGCATTAAAGATCTGAGGCATTATTTATATGGGTGCACGTTCACCGTGTTCAGCGACCATAAAAGCTTGAAATATTTGTTTGATCAGAAGGAATTGAACATGCGCCAGAGACGATGGATGGAGACTCTCAAGGATTTTGATTTCACACTACAGTACCACCCTGGGAAGGCCAATGTAGTGGCTGATGCGTTGAGCAGAAGAAGTGTATCGGTGTCTTCACTAATTATGGCTAGACAACAAGAGTTGTGGGAAGCTTTTAGAGACTTGCACTTGAACGTAGAGTTTGCACCGGGAATTTTGAAATTCGGAATGATTAAGATCTCGAGTGGACTACTTGAGGACATTGCAAATTCTCAAGATGACATCTTAATTCAGGAGAAGAGAATCTATTAGTGCAAGGGAAGATGACTGAGTTCAAGATTGGGGCAGATAATATTTTGCGGTGTAATGGTAGGATTTGTGTACCAGGAATTACAGATATGCGGAAAACGATTTTAGAAGAGGCGCATAAGAGTAAGCTGAGTATTCATCCTGGAGCAACAAAGATGTATCTGGATCTGAGGCAGAATTATTGGTGGCCAGGAATGAAGAAACATGTGGCGGAATATGTATCCACTTGTCTAACTTGTCAGAAAGCGAAGGTGGAACATCAGCGACCCGCTGGGATGTTACAACCTTTAGATATACCTGAATGGAAGTGGGACAACATTTCCATGGATTTTATAACCGGATTACCAAAGACAAGGAGGAAGAATGATTCCATATGGGTGATAGTGGATCAACTAACTAAATCTGCTCACTTTTTGCCGGTAAGGACCACCTATAAGGTAGATCAGCTAACGGAGATCTACATTGCTGAAATTGTGAGGTTACACGGGGTACCATCGAGCATTGTATCGGACCGTGATCCGAAGTTCACATCGCATTTTTGGGGAGCATTGCACGAAGCGTTGGGAACGAAGCTACGATTGAGTTCAGCTTACCATCCACAAACGGACGGACAGACTGAAAGGACGAATCAGTCCTTGGAAGATCTGTTGAGAGCATGTGTATTAGATGATAGGGGAAGCTGGGATGATGTACTTCCGTTGATTGAGTTCACTTACAACAATAGTTTCCACGCAAGTATGAGAATGGCACCATATGAAGCTTTATACGGGCGCAAGTGTCAAACGCCCTTGTGTTGGTATAAAGATGGTGAGAATATGATTGTCGGACCAGAGATGGTGCAACAGACTACGGCTAAAGTAAGGAAGATCAAGGAGAAAATGAAGACTTCACAAGATCGTCAGAAGAGTTACGCGGACAAGCGTCGCAGACTTTTGGAATTCGAACAGGGTGACCATGTATTTCTGAGAGTCACACCTACTACTGGAGTAGGTAGAGCCTTGAAATCGAAGAAGTTGACTCCAAAATTCATTGGACCATATCAGATTTCTGCACGAATTGGGCCGGTTGCTTATCGGATTGCATTACCTCCAATACTGTCCAATATTCATGACATGTTTCATGTGTCACAGTTGAGGAAATATCTCGCAGATCCATCTCACGTGATCGAACCAGACACAATCCAGCTAAAGGATAACCTGTCGTTCGAAGTACCACCCGTGAGAATTGATGACAGGAAGATTAAGCGGTTGAGGACCAAGGATGTTTCGTTGGTCAAAGTGATTTGGAACCCAATCACTGGAGATGCGACTTGGGAGTTGGAGAGCAAGATGAGAGAACAACACCCAGAGTTAATTATCGATGCATAGTTTCGAGGACGAAACTAATTTTAGGGGGGGAGTAATGTAAGACCCGTAATTTTAAAGTACCATTTATGTATTTTTGGTGTATTTTGGATTTTGGCTCGGAGGCTTTTAAGCCAAAGTTAATAATATTTTGGAGTTTTATAATCAAAAAGATATTTTGATGCCAATTAAAATTCTCGTCGGTAAATAAATTGAATTTAACTGCGATGAATCCTTTACGGAGAATTTAATGCGTTTCGGGTGAAACGGTAATTTAACAAATATCTAGATTTTGAGATATTTGTTAAGTTATATTTATTATATCTATTTATGTTTGTTTGGAGGGAAAAGGAAAGGAAAACTAGAAGGAAGGAAAAGGAAAAGAAAAATAGTATAAAAGGAAGGAAGGAAAAAGGAAGAAAGGAAAAACAAAGGAAAGAAAAAGAAAGGAAGGAAAACTGAAAAATTCCATCGTCTTCTTCCTCTCCCGCGGCCAATTTTCCTCCTTTCTCCCGTTTTCATTTTCGTCGCTTTCTTTTCTTCAAAACTAGTAACCCGAGGTTGGGTGAGAGTTAGATCAAGGTTTTTGCAACTCCACTCTTCCTCTTTGATTCAAAAACGAAGAAAAACGGTTTTTGAGATCCAAACACAAACCCCTCTGTTTCTCCTTGATCCAAACCTCATTTCTCGAAGAGATAGAAGGGAAAGTTGCTCACCACCACGCTACGGTACTAGTGAACTAATTTGGGAGCGGCGTTGCGAGCGGGGATTTTACCGGAATTACTCGCGGTACCGGAAACGCACGTTAAAGCTAACGTTGAGGTAAGGGCTCCTTCCAAACTTCTAGTTTGCATTAGGGACTTATCTGTGGTTGTGTGGGAAGGAATTTGTTAGGGTTTAATGTATCGAGTTGGGGAAAAACGAAACTAGTGCGTTATGGGTAAAACCTTAGAGTTAGGTTTTGTTTATAATGATGAATGTTTCGTGGTAAATGAATTTGAAGTTATCGTGTACGATTATGAGTAAATGAAATTTGATGTATCTGGGTGTTATGTTTGCTTTGATTTGTGTTCGTTGTATTGGGCGTGTCCATACTTGATGTTTGTTAATGGGTGTGGTTGTTGTGAATTATGGTTTGAATGTGAGAGTATGTTTGAGTTTGTTTCCGTGGAATTTGAAAACCATTAGAGTTAAACGAGTATTAAAAATGGGGAATCTTTTAATACCTCGGTTTACTTAATATGCATTTGAGGAAAAGGTTTAAGTTAACTGGGCGTTGAGAATGGGGAATCTCTTAATGTCCCGGTTACTTAACGATCGTTTTTGAAAATCGTTCCGGTAAATGAGTGTTAAGAATGGGGAATCTCTTAATGACTCGTTTACTGAATATTTTGTGTGAAAATCGTTTAAGTCAAAAGTATATTAAGAATGGGGAATCTCTTGATATGTCTGTTTGCTTAACATTTTGTTTTGAAAATCATTAAGATAAATCAGTATTAAGAATGGGGAATCTCTTAATGACTTATTTATTTAATGTCGTTTTGAAAACCGTGCAGACCCGTGATAGGTGGCACCTCGATAAACGGTATGGGCCCGTGATAGGCAATACGTTTATGGTTTTCGCTTTTTGTAAATCGTGCAGACCCGTGATAGGTGGCACCTCGATAAACGGTACGGGCCCGTCATAGGCAGTACGTTTATGGTTTTCGCTTTTTTGTAAATTGTGCAGACCCGTGATAGGTGGCACCTTGGTAAATAGTACTTTGGCCTGTGATAGGCGGTACATTTACAATTTACGTTATTTTAGTAAGCCGTGCAGACCCGTGATAGGTGGCACCTCGGTAAACGATACGGGCCCGTGATAGGCAGTACGTTTATGGTTTACGCTTTTTAGTAAATCGTGCAGACCCGTGATAGGTGGCACCTTGGTAATCGGTACTTTGGCCTGCGATAGGCGGTACGATTATGATTTTACGGCCCTTTGAGGAGGGTTTTGGTTTGGAATTCCGAGTCCATGCATTTTGGCATATACGCATTGCATTAGGGTGCTTGGCACGCGAGTCGTGGTTGATTTGAGTTTTATGTTTAAGTGATTTGAATTTGAGTCGTTGTGGTAATTGCGTTGAACATGCTAAGTGTTATGTGTTGATTGTTGTGTGTAAGTATGATGGTTATCGAGATCCCAATTGCCCGTGGTAATTGCGTTGAAAATGCTAAGTGTTATGTGTTGATTGTTGTGTGTGTAAGTATGATGGTTATCGAGATCCCAATTGTTGTGGTAATCGTGTAGGAATTGCTAAGTGTTAGGTTGTGAACTTGATTAGGAATGACTTGAGTTAATGCATGAAATTTTGGGAAAAACGATCAGGGAAATCGATTTCCCAATCGATTGGATGAGTTGCAGGAAGTTCACCATTTTGACCTAATCGATTTTCCAATCGATTGTATAAATATATCTTTCAAAATCTTTTAAGAAATCGATTTGGAAATCGATTGGTAGAGAGGCAGGAACTCAACAAAACTGCCGAAATCGATTTGGAAATCGATTTGGCAACACAGGGACTCATCAGAACTGACAAAATCGACTTAGAAATCGATTTGGTCATGCAAAAACTCAGCAGAACTGACCAAATCGATTTGGCAATCGATTGGCTCAGCAAAAGTCCTCATTTTGAGTTAAATAATCGATTGCTAAATTGATTTATCAATGCTTTGGTCAGTTATGTATTACTTGATGGTTGGAGAACTTCATTTTGAGTTCATTGTTAATTGGCAAGCATTATATGAACTTTTAGCATATGGAAAATCCTGTTAGGGTGCATGCTTAGTTGAAAAGTTGTTTTGAGCATTTAAAAAACTTAATTGCTATGTGTTAACTGTTATTTTTCTGGTTGGTGTGACCCTTTACAATTATTGTGGAAATCTGGGCTTTGCCCTCAGATGAGAGTCAGGACGGTCTTACCGGTTCGTACCCTACGGACGGGAATGGAGATGGGAACGTTTGACTGCAGTCACGTTAGGAGGATCTCACGGGGCGCTGTGGAGATACTCAGGGTGTATAGCTTTTTGGTAGGATGATCAGATTAGGATGATGTATAGGGACTAGGTGTCCTTCTGTTTGGATAGGAGTATTTTTAGTTTTAAACTGTTAACTGACCCGTGATAGGTGTACATTTCACGAATTTACATTTTTGGTTGAATATGTGCTTACTTCCGTTGATTGAGTCACTTACAACAATAGTTTCCACGCAGTATTGGAGCACCATATGAAGCTTTATACTGGCGCAATGTCAGACGCCCTTTTGTTGGTATAAAGACGGTGAGAATATTTTTTGATTGTCGGACCAGAGATGGATGCAACAAGACCACAGCTAAAGTAAGGAAGACAAGGAGAAAATTGAAGACTTTCACAAAGATCGCCCAGAAGAGTTACGCGGACAAGCGTCAGCAGGACTTTTGGATCGACAGGGGTGACCATGTATTTCTGAGAGTCCACCTACTACTGAGTAGTTAGAGCCTTTGAAATCGAGAGAAGTTGACTCCTAAATTCATTGACCATATCAGATTTTCTGCCGAATCGGGCGCGGCTTGCTTATCGGATTGCATACCTCCGATTACTGTCCAATATTCATTGACGTTGTTTTCATGTGCTCACAATGAGGAAGTACTCTGCAGGGACCCGTCTCACATATCGAACAGACACAATCCAGCTAAAGGATAACCTGTCGTTCGAAGTACCCACCATGTGAGAATTGATGACAGGAAGATTAAGCGTAGGCACCAAAGGATTTGTTTCGTTGGTCAAGGTGATCTGGAACCCAATTACTGAGATGCGACTTGGGAACTGGGAGAGCAGATGAGGAACAACACCCAGAGTTATTTACGATGCATAGTTTCCGAGACGAAACTTAATTAGGGGGGAGTAATGTAGAACCCATAATTTTAAAGTACCCTTTTATGTATTTTGGTATATTTGGGATTTTGGCTCGGAGGTTTTTTTTAAGCCAAAGTTAATAATATTTTGGAGTTTTATAATCAGAAAGATATTTCGATGCCAATTAGAATTTCTCTCGTCGATAAATAAATTGAATTTAACTGCGCGGTAAATACTTTTACGAGAATTTAAGGCGTTTCGGGTGAAACGGTAATTTAATAAATATCTAGATTTTGAGATATTTTGTTAAGTTATATTTATTATATTTATATATGTTTGTTTGGAGGGAAAAAGAAAGGAAAACTAGAAGGAAGGAAAAGGAAAAGAAAATAGTATATAAAGGAAGGAAGGAAAAACGAAGAAAGGAAAAACAAAGGAAAGAATAGAAAGGAAGGAAAAATCTCAATTTTCCATCTCCTTCCTCAGGTTCACGCAAGAAACTCTAAAATTTCCATCCTTCTCCATTTTTTTCGTTTTCGTTGCTTCCTTTTCTTCAAAGCTAGTGACCCAAGGTTGGGTGAGAGTTAGATCAAGGTTTTCGTAACTCCACTCTTCCTCTTTGATCAAAAAACAAGAAAAACGGTTTTTGAGATCCAAACACAAACCCTCCGTTTCTTCTAGATCCGACCCCATTTCTCGAAGAGACAGAAGGGAAAGTTGCTCACCACCACGCTACGGTGCTAGTGCACTAATTTGGAAGCGGCGTTGCGAGCGAGATTTTACCGGAATTTCTCACGGTACCGGGAAACGCGCGTTAAAGCTAATGTTGAAGGTAAGGGCTCCTTCCAAACTTCTAGCTTGCATTAGGGACTTATCTGTAGTTGTGTGGGAAGGAATTTGTTAGGGTTAAATGTATCGATTTGGGGAAAAACGAAACTAGTGTGTTATGGGTAAAAATTAGAGTTAGGTTTTTTTATAGTGTGATGAATGTTTCGTGGTAAATGAAATTGGATGTATCTGGGTGTTATGTTGCGTGATTTGTGTTCGTTGTATTTGGTGTGTTCGTACTTGATGTTTGTTAATTGGTGTGGTTGTTGTGAATTATGGTTTGAATGTGAAAGTATGTTTGAATTTGTTTCTGTGGAATTTGAAAACCATTAGAGTTAAACGAGTATTAAAAAATGGGGAATCTTTTAATACTCGGTTTGCTTAATGTGTATTTGAGGAAAATGCTTAAAGTTAACTGGGCGTTGAGAATGGGGAATCTCTTAATGTCTCGGTTACTTAACTATCGTTTTGAAAATCGATTCGGTAAATGAGTATTAAGAATGGGGAATCTCTTAATGACTCGTTTACTGAATGTTTTGCGAGAAAACGTTTTAAGTCAAAAGTATATTAAGAATGGGGAATCTCTTAATATGACTGTTTGCTTAACGTTTGTTTTGAAAATCATTAAGTTAAATCGGTATTAAGAACGGGGAATCTCTTAATGACTTATTTAATTAATGTTGTTTGAAAGTCGTTTAAGTTAAATGGGTATTAAAAATGAGGGAATCTTTTAATATCTGCATTTGCTTAACGATTGTTGTGAATGGAGTCTGTGTATGCTCATGCATTTCATTTGGTAAATTGTGTCGACCCGTGATAGGTGACACCTTGGTAAACTGTATTGACCCGTGATAGGTTGTACGTTTACGATTTACTATTTAGTAATTCGTGTGACCCGTGATAGGTGACACCTTGGTAACAGTACTGACCCGTGATAGGTGGTACGTTTACGAGTTACTATTTAGAAAATCGCGTTGACCCGTGATAGGTGACACCATGGTAAACTGTACTGACCCGTGATAGGTGGTACATTTACGATTTTACATTTTTGGTGAATTTGTGCTGACCCGTGATAGGTGGGCACCTAGGTAAACAGTACTGGTCTGTGATAGGCGGTACGTTTACGATTCCCGCTTTTTCTTTTAGTAAATCGTGTTGACCCCGTGATAGGTGACACCTCGGTAAACTGTACTGACGCCGTGATAGGTGGTACGTTTATGATTTACGCATTTTAGTAAATCGTGCTGACCCGTGATAGGTGGCACTCGGTAATTGGTACTTTGGCCTGCGATAGGCGGTACAATTATGATTTACGGCCCTTCGAGGAGGGTTTTGGTTTGGAAAATTCCGAGTCCATGCATTTTGGCATATACGCATTGCATTAGGGTGCTTGGCACGCGAGTCGTGGTTGATTTGAGTTTTATGATTAAGTGATTGAATTTGAGTCGTTGTGGTAATTGCGTTGAAAATGCTAAGTGTTATGTGTTGATTGTTGTGTGTAAGTATGATGGTTATCGAGATCTCAATTGTCGTGGTAATCGTGTAGGAATTGCTAAGTGTTAGGTTGTGAACTTGATTAGGAATGACTTGAGTAAATGCATGAATTTTTGGAAAAAACGATCAGGGAAATCGATTTCCCAATCGATTGGATGAGTTGCAGGAAGTTCACCATTTTGACCCAATCGATTTGCCAATCGATTGTATAAATATATCTTTCAAAATCTTTTAAGAAATCGATTTGGAAATCGATTGGCAGAGAGGCAGGAACTCCGCAAAACTGCCGAAATCGATTTGGAAATCGATTTGGGCAACCCAGGGACTCATCAGAACTGACAAAATCGACTTAGAAATCGATTTGGTCATGCAGAAACTCAGCAGAACTGACCAAATCGATTTGGCAATCGATTTCCTCAGCAAAAGTACTTATTTTGAGTTAGATAATCGATTGCTCAATTGATTTTATCAATGCTTTGGTCAGTTATGTATTACTTGATGGTTTGAGAACTTCATTTTGAGTTCATTGTTAATTGGCAAGCATTATATGAACTTTTAGCATATGGAAAATCCTTTTAAGGTGCATGCTTAGTTGAAAGGTTTTTTTGTGCATTTAAAACTTAAATGTTATGTGTTATCTGTTAATTTCGGTTGGTGACCCTTTACAATTGTTGTGGAAATCTGGGCTTTGCCCTCAGATGAGAGTCAGGACGATCCTACCGGTTCGTACCTACGGACGGGAATGGAGATGGGAACGCTTGACTGCAGTTACGTTAGGAGGATCTCACGGGACGCGTGGAGATTACTCAGGGTGTATAGCTTTTTGGCAGGATGATCAGATTAGGATGGTGTATTAGGGACTAGGGGTCCTTCTTTTTGGTTGAGAGTATTTTTAGTTTTGGAAAACTGTACTTTTACTAATATTATCAGTTGACATCATTTTGGATGGGTTCCATGTACCATTTGATGTTGTGTAAATGTTTTGGATTTGTAATTGGAGAAACTTTTCCGCTGCTTGTAAATTATAATGACTCAATTATTTATCCAAAGGGCATTTCCTGATTTAATTCTTTGTTCGTTTTTAATTACTTTTGAAAAAAAAATATACCCTCGCTTTGAAAACGGGGTGTTACAGACACAACATAACACTCAAACACATCAAATTTCATTTACCCATAATCATACACAAATGAGTTAAGTTCATTTTCCACGAAACATCCATCAAATATAACCAAAACCTAACTCTAAGATTTTACCCATAAAGTCTTAGATTCATTTTCCCCCAAATCAATACTCCAACCCTAACAAAATTCTTTTCCACACAACCACAAATAAGTCCCTAAATGCAAACTAAAAGTTTGGAAGGAGCCCTTACCTTCGTGTTAGCTCTAACGTGCGTTTTCGGTACCGCGAGCAAATCCGGTAAAAATCTCCGCTCGCAACGTCGCCTCCAAATTGGTCTCCTAGCACCGTAGCGTGGTAGTGAGCAACTTTCCCTTCTAACTCTTCGCGAAATGAAGCTTAGATCTAAAAGAAACGGAGGGGTTTGTGTTTGACGGTTTTGAAATCCCTAACACCGTTTTTCTTCGTTTTCGAATCAACGAGGGAGAGTGAAGTTAAGAAATCCTTATACTATCTCTCACCAGGCCTTGGGTTTCAGAAAAACGAAAATCGAGGAGAAGGAGAAATCTGTGCGCGAGGCAGGGGGAGGAAGATGGAAAATCTGATTTTCCTTCCTTTCTCTTTCTTTCCTTTGTTTTTCCTTTCTTCCTTTTTCCTTCTTTCCTTTATATAACCTTTTCTTTTTCTTTTCCTTCCTTCTAATTTCCTTTCTTTCTATTCTCTCCAAACAAACATATATATATAGATATTTATATATATATATATATAATTATTTTTAACAAATATCTCAAAATATCTAGATATTTTGTTAAATTCCCATTTCACCCGTAACGCATTAAACTCTTCGTAAAAGATTCACCGCAATTAATTTAATTTATTTATCGACGAGTAATTCTAATCGGCATCAAGGTAACTTTTTGATCATATAAACTCCAAAATGTTATTACTTTGGCTAAAAAGCCTCCGAGCCAAAATCCCAAAATACATAAAAATGCATAAAGTGTACTTTAAAATTATGGGTCTTACATTACTACCCCTAAAAATTTAGTTTCGTCCTCGAAACTATTCGTCGATAAATAGCTCTAGGTGTTGTTCTCTCATCTTGCTCTCCAATTCCCAAGTCGCATCTCCAGTAATTGGGTTCCAAATCACCTTGACCAACAAAACATCCTTGGTCCTCAATCGTTTAATCTTCATGTCACCAATTCTTACAGGTGGTACTTCGAATGACAGGTTATCCTTTTGCTGGATTATGTCTGGTTGGATCACATGAGATGGATCTGCAAGGTATTTCCTCAATTGTGACCCATGAAACACGTCATGAATATTGGACAGTATCGGAGGCATTGCAATCCGATAAGCAACGGGTCCAATTCGTGCAGAAATCTGATATGGTCCAATGAATTTCGGAGTCATCTTCTTCGATTTCAAGTCTCTACCTACTCCCGTAGTAGGTGTGACTCTTAGAAATACATGGTCACCCTGTTCGAATTCTAAAAGTCTGTGACGCTTGTCCGCGTAACTCTTCTGACGATCTTGTGAAGTATTCATTTTCTCCTTGATCTTCTGTACCTTAGCGGTGGTCTGTTGCACCATCTCTGGTCCGACAATCATATTTTCACGGTCTTTATACCAACACAGGGGCGTTTGATACTTGCGCCCATATAAGGCCTCATATGGAGCCATTCCAATACTTGCGTGGAAGCTATTGTTGTAGGTGAACTCAATCAACGGAAGCACATCATCCCAACTTCCTCGATCATCTAAAACACATGCCCTCAACAGATTTTCCAGGGACTGATTCGTCCTTTCATTCTGTCCGTCCGTGTGTGGATGGTAAGCTGAACTCAATCGTAGCGTCGTTCCCAATGCTTCGTGCAATGCTCCCCAAAAATGTGATGTGAACTTCGGATCACGGTCTGATACAATACTCGATGGTACTCCGTGTAATCTCTAAAGGTCGCAACACCGCAGCAGGTCGCTGATGTTCCACCTCGTACGGAACATCCATCTAGTACCAAAACCTAAACACTAAGTATGACACCGACACATTGAGTACAATGTATCATTACCTAATGATAGGGCTTCCCATCCATACCAAGAATGATCTTGGGTTAATGTAGAGGTAGCAAATCAGGTTAATCGAGAAGTCCCTATTCTGAATAGTTATTTGACAATGTAAACATGCATAATTTACTGTCAAAGTCTTAGCAGTAAAGCAGACACAGACAACTTCAAACGATTTACACAATCCATAGCAATGAAGGAATGGGTTGCCCCCGAATCAGAAAGTGTAGTTAGGGGGTTACCTGTAATCTCACAGTCATATTGAATCAGATCGCTAGATAAATTTCCAACTTCAGCGTCTACGCAATAAACATGTCCTCTAGCAGTAGGAAGAGTAATCCTAGCTACATTCACCATTGGTTCCACCTTCGGAGCCTTGCAATTCCTTGCAAAGTGCCCTGGTTTATGGAAATTGTAGCAAGTAGTACTGTTAAAGGTACAAGCATAAGCATAATGTCCCTCTTCTCCACATCGGAAACATCGTATACCTTGTCCCATTTGCCTCCCAAAGTCTTGGTTCCCTGGGTTATTCTGTCCCCCCGTTGTTATCACGTGGTCGATTATAATGTTTGGCAACTTGTTTTCCCTTGTTCTGATACTTCACCCGACTAGGTCCTCCTGAGTTAAAATTCCCTCCTCGGCTAGCTCTCTTATTCTTCATATCCTCAACTTCTCTACATTTTTCCACAAGAAATTGGAAACATTGAATTCCCAAGGGTAAGACAAGTCTTGAATCTCACACTTTAGTCCGTCTTGGAAATGATGACACAAGAACGGCTCGTCAATCTCTTCACGGAAAATTCTGAAATGCCTTGATAGTGATTCAAACTTAGCAGCATATTCGCCCCACGGTCATGTCCCCTGATGTAGTTTCAGGAAATCATCACCCAGTCTAGTCCTGGTACTCATCGGGAAGTATTTGTCTAAAAACTTCCCTTTGAAAGATTCCCAGTTCACTTCCTCGTGAGCTGATCTCATCAACAACCTTGTACTCCTCCACCAGTACTCAACATCTCCTAGTAGCATATAGTGGCATAGTTGACCCTCACTCACGCCGCCTGACAGTCGATCATGTCGAAGATCTTCTCCACTTCTTGGATCCATTGATCCGCTTTCTCTGAATCCTCAGCCCCCTCAAACTTGGGAGGATTGTAACGACGAAAGTCCTTTATCCTCTTGACTCTGCAGCACGGATCTCTCTTCCCCTCTTTTCGAGATCACGTTGAGTCTTGGCAGCAGTCTGTGCAGCAACAGAAGCAGCCAGGTTATTCATAGCCTCCGCCATTGGATCATCCCTATTGGCATTGGCTCTCGGAACATCATTCCTCCTTGGCAGCATGGTTTTCCTATAAAACCATCATCAAGTAGAGTCTTAACACTACTTCAATAATTCTAAGAATAACTTCCGACCACATCAGCACATAATAATTACTATGAACTTGACAACTCGAACCACCTAAACCGACACATGATCAGACAACAACTCCTAACCTACAATCTAGAACTAGAGGTTCCACAGCCCCCAAAGAAAACAAAACCCAAAGCTCTGATACCACAATGTAACACCCCGTTTTTCAAAGCGAGGGTGTATTTTTTTTTCAAAAGTAATTGAAATAAAACAGAGAATCAAGCAAAGTAATACCTTTGGATAAATAATTGAGTCATTAAAATTTACAAGCAGCGGAAAAAGTTTCTCAAATACATGCATCCAAAGTATTTAAACAACAACCAGAAGATACAAGGAACCCATTCAACTAAGATGTCGTACTGACAATAATAGTAACAGTAGTGTCTTCCAGTTTAAAAATAAACACAATCCAACAAAAAACATCCGTTTCCTCTGTGTCAACCTAGTCTGATCATTTTACAAAACAACTAAACACCCTGAGTGATCTCCACGCGCCCCGTGAGATCCTCCTAACGTAGCTGCAGTCAAGCGTTCCCATCTCCATTCCCGTCCGTAGGGTACGAACCGGTAGGATCGTCCTGACTCTCACCTGAGGGCAAAGCCCAGATTTCCACAATAATTGTAAAGGGTCACCAACCGAAAATAACAGTTAACACATAACATTTAAGTTTTAAATGCACAAAATAACCTTTCAACTAAGCATGCACCTTAAAAGGGTTTCCATATGCCAAACATGCATAAACAAGGTTGAAAAATGAAGTTTTTAACAAAACAGCATTGTTGTATTCGAATACAGCATCTCTGTATTCGAATACAAGGCTGTTTCAGCATTCAGCAAAAAAACAACATGTCTGTATTCGAATACAACAGTCTGTATTCGACTACACAGCAAGTCAGTAGCAAAACAGCATGTCTGTATTCGAATACAACAGTCTGTATTCGACTACACAGTAAGTCAGTGGCAAAAACAGCATGTCTGTATTCGAATACAGCTTTCTGTATTCGAATACACATCAGACAGCAACAGGAAAACAACAAAAATCAGCAAAATTCAGCTTTTTAAAGGGTTTCGAAACCGATCAGCACTTACACACAAATCCAAACAATCACACTTAGCAATTATAGCGCAATCACCACGACATCTTGAGTTTCGAAATAGTATTGCAATCAAACATGCTATCACCGAATTCCAAAACATAACACTTAACACTTATAACACAATTACTACAACATCATGGGTTTCGAAATGGTATTGCAATCAAACATGTTATCACCAAATTCCAAAACATACACTTAACACTTATAACACAATACTACACAGAAAAAATGAACCAACAATTTCACAATTTAACAGGGTGTAGTCTCTCACGGACAAACACATGTGCAGTCTCTCACGGACAAACACAATTTACCAAGAAACGTAAGTCGTAAACGTACTACCTATCACGGGTCCGTACTGTTTACCGAGGTGCCACCTATCACGGGTCTGCACAACTTACCAAAAACGTAAATCGTAAACGTACTGCCTATCACGGGCCCGTACCGTTTACCAAGGTGCCACCTATCGCGGATCTGCACGATTTACCAAAATACACATAAGTAAACAAGACATTAAGAGATTCCCAATTCTTAATTCTCATTTAACTTAAACCAGGGCGTAGTCTCTCACGGACAAACCCCTGTGCAGTCTCTCACGGACAAACACAATCCACCAAGGAACGTAAGTCGTAAACGTACTACCTATCACGGGTCCGTACTGTTTACCGAGGTGCCACCTATCACGGGTCTGCACAACCTACCAAACGTAAATCGTAAACGTACTGCCTATCACGGGCCCGTACTGTTTACCAAGGTGCCACCTATCACGGGTCAGCACGATTTACCAAAACACACATAAGTAAACGAGACATTAAGAGATTCCCCATTCTTAATTCTCATTTGACTTAAACAATTTTCAAAACATACATTAAGTAGATAAGTCATCAAGAGATTCCCCATTCTTAATACTTATTTAAGTTAAACGATTTTCAAAACAAATATTAAGTAACCAAGACATTAAGAGATTCCCCATTCTTAACGCCCAGTTAACTTAAACGATTTTCAAACAAAACATTTAGTAAACAAGGCATTAAGAGATTCCCCATTCTTAATACTCATTTACTGAAACGATTTTCAAAAATAAACATTAAGTAACCAAGACATTAAGAGATTCCCCATTCTTAACACCCAGTTAAATTAAACGATTTTCCAAAACAAACATTAAGTAACCAAGACATTAAGAGATTCCCCATTCTTAACACCCAGTTAACTTAACAATTTTCAAAACAAATATTAAGTAAACGAGTCATTAAGAGATTCCCCATTCTTAAGTCTCATTTAACTTAAACGATTTTCAAAAGCAAACATTAAGTAACCAAGACATTAAGAGATTCCCCATTCTTAACGCCCAGTTAACTAAAACGATTTTCAAAACAAATATTAAGTAACCAAGACATTAAGAGATTCCCCATTCTTAACGCCCAGTTAACTTAATAATTTTCAAAACAAATATTAAGTAAACGAGACATTAAGAGATTCCCCATTCTTAATTCTCATTTAACTTAAACGATTTTCTCAAACACACATTAAGTAAACCGAGATATTAAAAGATTCCCCATTTTAAATACTCGTTTAACTCTAATGGTTTTCAAATTTCACAACAAAACCAACTCAAAACATTTATCAAATTCAATTCACAATCCACACCAAAACACATCAAATTTCATCGGTATTAACTTAGAACACGTCAAATACGACGAACACAAATCGACACAACATAACACTCAAACACATCAAATTTCATTTACCCATAATCATACACAAATGAGTTAAGTTCATTTTCCACGAAACATCCATCAAATATAACCAAAACCTAACTCTAAGATTTTACCCATAAAGTCTTAGATTCATTTCCCCAAAAATCAATACTCCAACCCTAACAAAATTCTTTTCCACACAACCACAGATAAGTCCCTAAATGCAAACTAAAAGTTTGGAAGGAGCCCTTACCTTCGTGTTAGCTCTAACGTGCGTTTTCGGTACCGCGAGCAATCCGGTAAAAATCTCCGCTCGCAACGTCGCCTCAAAATTGGTCCCTAGCACCGTAGCGTGGTAGTGAGCAACTTTCCTTCTAACTCTTCGCGAAATTGAAGCTTAGATCTAAAAGAAACGGAGGGGTTTGTGTTTGACGGTTTTGAAATCCCTAACACCGTTTTCTTCGTTTTCGAATCAACGAGGGAGAGTGAAGTTAAGAATCCTTATACTATCACTCACCAGGCCTTGGGTTTCTAATCTTGAAGAAAGGGAGCGAAGAAAAAAACGAAAATGGAGGAGAAGGAGAAATCTGTGCGCGAGCAGGGGGAGGAAGATGGAAAATCTGATTTTCCTTCCTTTCTCTTTCTTTCCTTTGTTTTCCTTTCTTCCTTTTTCCTTCTTTCCTTTATATAACCTTTTCTTTTCCTTTTCCTTCCTTCTAATTTCCTTTCTTTCTATTCTCTCCAGACAAACATATATATATATATATATATATATATATAATATATATATATATTAATTATTTTTAACAAATAATCTCAAAAATATCTAGATATTTGTTAAATTCCCATTTCACCCGTAACGCATTAAACTCTTCGTAAAAGATTCACCGCAGTTAATTTTAATTTATTATCGACGAGTAATTCTAATCGACATCAAGGTAACTTTTTGATCATATAAACTCCAAAATGTTATTACTTTGGCTAAAAGCCTCCGAGCCAAAATCCCAAATACATAAAAATGCATAAAGTGTACTTTAAAATTATGGGTCTTACACTGCTGGTGGAGCCGTTGCAGCTGCCGCACCTGCCGCCGAGGCCAGAAGGTACTGTTAGTAATGCTTTATATTAGGTTTCTGTCTTAAGGGTTATATTTAGTAATGATATATTATTGATTGATGTTTTAACCTAATACTATGAAACTTCAATTGTAAATTGAAATTTGTGTACATTTTCAAGTTTGGATGATCATTTCATAGAGGGCTTTGTTGAATGTAGTGTTAAATGTATACCTCGATGTTCAACAGATTAGACAATAATTAGTGGGGTTTAATTTTTTTTAATGCGGGTACACTGTAACCTTTTAGATGTATAAAGACATGAAATAGACTTAATAGTTTTTTAGAACACATAGAACAGATTATTTGTGCTAGCTGTATTTTTTTTATACTTGTCACTTTTATTTACCGAGTCCTGTTTCTGGTTTCTCTGAGCCCAGTTCGGAATATTTATATGTAAACCTATAGTTAAATTTTGTAATTTCACTGTCTGAACGACAACAAAGATATTAATTGCTTTATGGTAAAAAGATTGTAATTTGATTGTTGTAGTTTCATTGAAATTTGGGAATTCAACTATCAATTGTAGCTTAATAGTTCTTTGAGTGTAATTATCCACAATTAGTAATAGTATTTTTGGGTATTATTTTGCTCTCACATTAATTGAGTTTAATGTAGTATTATTATAGGTTATGCAGTTCGTAATCAGCACTGCACAGACTTTATTAACTGCATATTGTATATTGTACTAAAAAACTTATAGCTTGATGCAGTCCATACTTGCTACTTAATATGATATTGTATATAAGTAACTGAATGTGCTTCATATTTTGTGTTTGCAGGAAGAGGCAAAGGAAGAAAGTGACGATAACATGGGCTTTTAGTTTGTTGATTAGGTTTTTTCTTTTTAGTTTGTCAATCCAGACTTGTACTCCTTTCCAGGAGTGTTTTCTGGAGACACTTGTTTTGTTTTATAAATTGTTTATCTAAGTGAGTCTTAGCACCATTCACCTTTCACATTCACCATTCACATCATATAATAAAATAGAGTTATCAAATAAACTAATACACACACGTGGTGTATATATATATAAATATATATAAACCATGTGTGTAGATATATATATATCACGTGATATACATATATATATATATATATATATATATATATATATATATATATATTATATATAATATATATATATATTATACTTACAATGTGTAGTATACTACACACGTGATATATATTATATATGTTATTATTATCTTCGTTTTTGTATTTGTAATGTTATAACGAATATAATAATAACATATACTACAATAGAGTTATTAAATAAAGTAATAATTAATTTTTATTTAACATTCTAATTTATTATATATATTATTTTTTTATGAAGTACAACTATAAAACGAATATAATAATAACATATAATAAAATAGAGTTGCCAAAATAAAGATATAATTAATATTTAATTTGATAATTCTATTTTCTTTAATTTTATTATTATCTTCGTTTTATAATTGTATTATTTCTTCACTGCTAACCCACAAAAGCCGCAAAAGTAACGTAAATAACCAAGGAAAAGATAAAATACCTCAAACCATCTAGGAAAGCCAAAAGCAGCTCTTGGGATATAATTCGGTGCTTCTCCATCATTCTTGACAAAAGACTGGCCTTCACAGTGATCTTCTATACCAAACTTATCCTTTGTACGACATTGCATTCTGATTTTTCTCATTTGATGTCATATAATGAATGAAAATTTAAACAGACTTGGATTCAAAATGGCAGCATTAGATATTATAATATTATCAAACAAATATCAAGTATTCAAGGATATGAAAGCAAACCTTGTTGCCATTGCACGTCCAAACCACATGGGACTGCTTCAGCATCAATGTCCCCAACATGGTTTTCTAAGATTCTTTCTTACCCTAATTGAGGAATGTCAACTCATAAATATAAAGCATAGAAACACTATCAAAGATAGAAATCCAGAGTACATTATAGGGAGAAAGAACTGCAAAGCCTTTACATAAAGAAGTGGGAATCTATCAAAGAGATATAAATGTTTATACTCACTTACCAAAGAGATATAAGCAAGCGAGCAAGCGCCTAGAACCCATACGCTCAAAAGCTTTTCCGTCTTCCAAGGCCTTTCCTATTGTATCCACCCACCACTGCCCCATTGCACTTCCTTCTAGACCAACCTACAATCGTTATATAGACAGTAAATGCATGGATAGAACTATACACATTACACAAAATTGTTCTTTGTATATACATGAGTTTCTTTTCTGATAATCAAATACAAAGTGATTTTGACTTTCTCCTTTTTAGAAATAAAATGACTACAGCTGCAACCACTAAGAAGAATCATTATTTTACGGGTGGCAGTATACAGTACTATCTTTAATGAGAGTGTTAAAACAAATTCCTAGACCAAATTCCGTTTTTTTATTTCAACTTTGACAAAACTGTTTTCCCACCGTCTAAATATGCAAACTTAATATGGTAACCCTATAAGCACAATGGAAAATATGCAGCTTTCTAAACTTTACATCATCTTAAAGTAGCCAGTATAAATAATTTAATCTGGTGACAACATGAGAGGTCCTTAAACTTTTCAAAACCTGCCAACAGACTATTTTTGTCCACCAACTGAACAAAATCATTCTTCGCATGATGTGCATGTGTTCATAAGTATACATGGCCTTTTTTCATTTATCTAAATAAATTTAAAAATTAAAATCAAATAATGTATTCCCTTTTTAATTTAATTTCTATTTCTATTGTTGATAAGACAAGCTGAAGATACATAGGATTTTCCCTATTTTCTAAAACTATATATATGCATCAAAGATCAATTGCCTTAGACTCGTGTGCCTCTTGCTAAACTTCCACTCCACGTATTCTGTTTGACATGTGCCCTCTGCTAAACTTGCACTCCAAATACTCTGTTTCACTTTTACTTAGACCAAAACTATGTGGTTCCAATGTTTGTTTGCACTAAAATACTTCATAGACTTCACTCTCGGCTAAAACCCTAGTTTTGACTATCTGTTTTAAACTCCACTCTGCAAATTATGGGTGGGGCCAGATGTTCTTTTTGTAAGGACCAACCCATAATCATATCATGTCCGTATATTCTGATCTAATAGTGGTTCCTTCAAAATGGAACAAAGTCTAGGGTCTATACATTTTATCTTTTAAGTACAAGTCTAAACTATGTTTCGAACACAAAATCATCCAACAATTTATAAGGTAGTTTTACATATAAAGTAAATAAGGCTTCACACAAAACTTAATTTTAATGTTCAAATGCATAATTAAGCATGTGAAATAAAGTCTTACAATTTCTTTTGCAGCAGACATTGCAAGAAAACCAAGCACCCATCTCCACCTCTTGCAAACCGACCACAACAATGCCAACGTCTGATACAACAGACCCCAACCACGACAAAATTGAATCTTGGAAAGCTCTACCTTGACCAACATTCCATGTGCCAATCAAAATTCTGATATTGTGTCTTCTGTATAAGTTCCTTTGAGGCCAGCTCTGTTCTTATTATGTTGTCAACAAGCCTGGGGATGCAATATTCCATCCGCGTATGCCGCCATGAGTTGCAAAGCTATACACAGAACCGTTACCAACAACCAATTTAAGCACAAGACTATTATGCGCAAACCCATCCTGCAATTATATTGCCTTCTAAGTCCAGTACTTGGATAAACCACTCACATAGCATACATACACCCGTGTTCCAAAATTGCAGAAGCATTGAACGGCACAAGGGTGGCGATTAAAATCCTGCAAACGGGTTCCCACTGCCATCCCACTGCACAAGTAAGCCATTTGTACATCCACTCCAAATCATCCCATCACTTGTTTGCCCAAGGGGCTTCTGTTGTTTTAGTATATTCAACAAATGCCCCAGCTACCTTGGTTGCAACTCGACGGACACCATCCGCAGCTCCCATTATTGCATTACGTGACCTCTGCAGAAAATCAACACTTTGGGACTCGTCTTTGTTGTTTGAGTTGGAAACGAACTTTACCTTCATTTCGTCTTCCAATGCTTGATCCCGCTGACTGAAGACATGTCAGCTCGATTTTCTGGCTGACCGTCGATGTTAAATACTTTCAAAAGATCCTTTGAACGGCGATCCCTTTAAAAGGATGGATTGCAAGTTATTAATATATAAGTTGGAGTAGAAGGAAACACAAAGACTAAACTAAACTAGTAGCAGGAAAGTCCTTAACTTTTCATCACATATGATCTTTCGAAGGGTCAAATAGCTTGTTACTATTGCAGTACTCAATGATAATTGAAGCAACATCGTGTTCCGAAAGTTCTTTGGTTGTGTCTCTACTAATATCTTCAAGAAAATCAATGAGACTTCTTGAACCCCATCCTACATAATCCTTTTTCTTATCTCCAACTTTTCCTTTTATTGAATTTAGCTTTTCATGCACTTCTTCTTTCCACTCACCGATTGAACTCCTGATGTGTCATTGAGGTCTTCATAATCAGAAGGTTGAAAGTCACTTACATATCAAACTTCTTTTTTTTGACAGAATTCACTAATCAAATTGAGATAACATAACATAAAAAGCAAGATAAAAAAAAATCAAACTTTACACTATTAGTCCCTCTATGACACATAGAGAAATGAATCACAAACCAAATCAACTAAAATAACATACAAAAATATAAAATAAAAAAACCATTTTCATAAAAAATCAAACTTTACACTATTGGTCCTATAAGAATCATAACATAAAAATGAATCACATAACAAAATCAAGTAAAATACCATATATAAAAACCCACTTTCATAAAAAATAAAAATTTACCCAATTAGTAAGTCCCAACAAAACAAAATGAAGAGGACATTCAGAAAAAAAGCTTACATTTGGGCATTGAAGAACATAAGAGCCTTATGAAGCGCAAGTGTATAATTATCAGGAGGAGGATGTTTATGATGATGACGAGGAAACAATTTTAACAATAAGAGTAACAAAACCAGCAACAAAAGCAGCAAAAACAATTGTTCCAACAGTCCAAACGAAGATCTTGCGGCTAACAATGATTCAACCCAGATCTACATACTTCTTCTTCTGATCAGTGGGATCCAGTAACCAACTCTGTCGAGTTTCATCCAACGGACGTCACAAAGCTGCTCTGTCAAGTTCCTGAATATTCCGGCTCCGAACTTCGTCGGTGGTTGACTCTATGGCGTTGATCTCTAACGGACCACCCCATGGATCCTACATTACATACTATTGAAGATTATGACACAGAAACAAGACTGAAGTGAAGAGATGAGATGTGAGAAAGTTCATTATTGATTGTGAATAAATGTGTTGTTTCTCTCTCTCTCTACACTGTTTTATTTCTTTCTAGAAGTGGTGGAGTTGAACTGCGAATGAGCTAAGCTATGAGTCCATTGTGCTTGTTGGTTTTTAACTGCCTCCTAACATTTAGATTGAGAATTATTATCTTTGTATTATCTCTTTCTTATGGTTGATTTTAATTACTTAATAATTTTGTATTTCGGATAAAATAAAAAAAACTGCTATAATAATAATAAACTTTTTATCAATAGTTAAAAACAATAAGTTACTTATTATTTTATACGAACATCTTTAAAACAATATTTGAATTCATTCATTTAGTTTGTTCATTATAAATAGAGTAAGATTATAATAATTAATAATAATAATAATAATAATAATAATATAATAATATAATAATATTGATAATAATAATAAAACATCTATTACATAGTGTAATAATAACACATGATTGTTTCTATTTCTTTCTCTTGCCTGTATATAACATACCACATGATGAAACATATCTTACCCCATTAGAATCAACATCAGTTTGTTTTCAAGTAGAGATGCAAGTTTTGCACAGTGCCTCCAAAATCCTTTTTCTTTCACAGTAGCAAATCACATCAAGGGAAGCATTTTTCACAAACAGCAGCTGGGCAGTAAAAAGCACATGACCTTTGATGCTTTCTGCATATGTAGCATTAATGGAACCTATTAAAAATTATTTAAGTCATTTTAGCATCACAAGAATTAAAAGAATTAACATATAACACCATGCTCAAGCATTTAGGCATTAATTAATATGCAGGTCATATAATGTTATAGATTATAGAGTGTTCGAAAACATAACTCGGGCCAGATTCACATTTTTAAAAAACATATAAGATTGACAATTGTCATGGCAGTATCAACTGCATAAATACTAGAGACCAACGAAAGTAAAAGAATGTATTTGAATGCCACATAAGTATAGATAACGTGAACAGCTTACCAAAACACCAAACTCTCATTCTTCAAAAGATTTCTTATTCACGAATTTCAGATGATAAGCTTTAAGGCAATCCTTTAAGCACCACAAATCAATTAACCATAAAAAGAAGGGTCACTTTGCAAATTGTGTGACGAGGAAGATGTCTCAGTTGCCAAAGCACATTACTTTAGTCAAAAGAAGGGGGAAGTGATGGAAAAGAACCCAATTCTATATCCAGTAACGCGAATTCCATTGAACTATGTACAACAAGTACATTTTGCTGGAAAAAACACAAAATAACTCCAAATAATTGCAATTAATTTCAACAACCACATACAACAGAAAATGTTAAGTATCTTATTCTTAAATAACGAGACAAAACATAAATTTACCCAAGTAGTCAAAAATAATTATAGCAACAATATAACTCAGAAACATATTCATTCCATAGTATTTGCATAAGATCAACAATTATGACTATCCATGACATATGATTTGGGTTTAAGTTTTAGGGTTTCGAGAGTTAGGTTTCTGATTTAGGTTTAAGTTTTCTGGTTTTGGGTTCAAGTTTAGAGTTTCAAGTTTTAGGATTTCAGATTTAAGGTTTCATGTTTTAGTTTGAGGTAAGGTTAAGTTTAGGGTTTCTGTTTTGGTTTTGGTTTCGGGTTAAGGGTTTCGGGTTAATCTTCCAGGATTAGAGTTTAGGTTTAGAAGTTCAGGTTTAGGATTTTGGATTCAGTTTAGGGTTTCGGGGTTCAGATTTCGGATTTGGGTTTTGTCTAGGTATAGGGTTATAGTTTTGGGTTTAGGGTTTAGGGTGTATTCATTACAATTTCAAGTTTCGGGTTTAGGTTTTCAGGTTAAGCGTTTTGGTTTAGGGTTTTGGATTAGGTTTTGGGATTAGGGTTTTGGGTTTAGAGTTTCAGATTTAGGATTTCGGGATTACGGTTTCAGGTTTAGGGTTTAGGTTAGGGTTTAGGGTTTACAGTTTTGAATTAGGGTTTTTTGATTATTGCTTTGGGAATAGGGTTTCAGGTTAGCATTAAGATTTCGGGTTGATAGTCTCGAGTTATGGTTACGGTTTTGGTTCTTGGTATAGGGTTTTAGATTTGGGTTCAGGGTTTCATGATAAAGTTTCGGGTTTGGTTTCGGGTTTAGGGTTTACGGTTTCAGTTAGCATTTTGGTTTAGAGTTTTACGGTTTCGGATTTAGGGATTTGGGATTACGGTTTCAGGTTTACATTTAGGTTTTCGGTTTGGTACGTTCGGTGTGGGTTTTGGGTTGAGATTAGATTTTGGGTTGGGTTTCGTGGTTAAGTGTTTTGGTATATGGTTTAGGTTTAGAGATTTGGTTATGTTTTGGGATTCAGGTTTCAGGTTTGAGTTTCAAGTTAAGGGTTTCGGGTTTGGTTTGAGGTTTGGGTAGGTTTTTCGCGTTTCGGATTTTGGGTTCTAGTATAGGTTTCTGTTTTTTGGTTTAGGTTTCATGAATAGAGTTTCAGGTTCAGGGTTTCAGGTTTCAGTTAGCGTTGGGTTTAGGGTTTCAAATTTTAGGATTTCAGGTTAGTGTTCGAATATTAGATTTAGGTTAGATTCCAGTTACAGTTTCGTTAGTGTTTGCAATAGAGTTTCATTTCGGGCTAGCGTTCGGTTTAGGAGTTCCAAGAATAGGTTTAGGTTTCAGGTTTCGGATTCTCGGTTTGTAGTAGTTCGGGTTTAGATTTTGGTTCCTGGTTAGGGTGTCAGGTTAGGGTTTAGAGATTTGGTTATGGTATGGGTTAGGGTTTCGAGTTAGGGTTCCTGGATTAGGTTTAAGGTTTCAGTTTCAGGTTTGGGATAAAGGGTCGTTATGGTTTCGTGCTAGGGTTTGGGATTGGGTTCAGGTATATCATTTAATCGGGTTAGGGTTGAGTATAGATTCTTGTGTTAGGATTTAGGTTCCAGATTTAGGTTTCTGGGATGAGTTACAGGTTTAGCATTTAGGATTTCGAGGGTTTAGGTTTCGAGTATTTACATTTGTTAGGATTGAGGATCGTTTATGTTTGACGAGTTAGTGTCATCGAGTTTAGGGTTCAGATTTAGGGTTTCAAGATTAGGGTTCAGTTAAGGGTTTCAGATTCCAGTTTTAAGGGTTCGAGTTACGATTTTGGTTTTCGAATTTAGGGGTTTTCGGTTTAGGGGTTAGGGTTGAGTGTTTAGGATTTTGGTTTTAGGGTTGGGTTTAAGTCGAGTTTAGGTTTTCTGGATCTTGGTTTAAGGTTTCAAGTTTAGTTTCAGGATTAAGGTTCCGATTTAGGGTTTCGAGTTTAGGGTTTCATGTTTAGGTTTCTGTTTACGCGTTCTAGTTAAGGGGTTGAGTGGTCGACTTAGAGTTCTCTGAATTTAGGTTTAAGGTTTCTGGGTTTTGGTTTCGAGTTTCGGTTTCTGTTAAGCGTTACTGAATGTGCTACTTAATTGATAATGTATATAAGTAACTGAATGTGCTTCATATTTTGTGTTTGCAGGAAGAGCAAAAGGAAGAAAGTGACGATGACATGGGCTTTAGTTTGTTTGATTAGGTTTTTTGGCTTATATAATTAGTTTGTCAATCCAGACTTGTACTCCTTTCCAGGAGTGTTTTCTGTAAGGACCCATAATTTAAAGTACACTTTATGCATTTTTATGTATTTTGAGATTTTTGGCTGGAGGCTTTTTAGCCAAAGTAATAATTATTTTGGAGTCTTTATTATCAAAAAGATATTTTTGATGCCGTTTAGAATTACTCGTCTATAAAATAAATTAATTAGTGCCGATGAATCCTTTTACGAAGAATTTTATGCGTTTACGGGTTGAAATCGTAATTTTAATTGATATTGAAGATATTTGTTAGTTACAATTAAGAATATAATTATATAATATTATATAATGATATATATATAATATATATATATATATATATATATATATTATATATATAATATATAATATATATATATATATATATATATATATATATATACAGTATATGATTATATGTTTTTTTGGAGAGAATAGAAAGAAAGGAAATTAGAAGAAGGAAAAGAAAAAGAAAAGTTATATAGAGCCTTATATGTGGTTGTGTGGGAAAACGAATTTTGTTAGGATTGGAGATTGTTTGGGAAAATGAATTTATCTCAGTATGTAAGATTTTTGAAAAAATGGAAATTTATTATGTTGATGTGGTGTTCATCGTATTTGGCGTGTGCATCTTGATGTTTGTGATGATGTGTTTGGTGTGAATTATGGATTGAATGTGAGAATTTGTTTGAGTTTGTTTTTGTGGAATTTGAAACCATTAAGTTAAATGAGTATTAAGAATGGGGAATCTCCTTAATGTCTGTTTCACTTAATGTGCGTTTGTTTTGAAAATTGTTTAAGTTAACTGGCGTTAAACAATGGGGAATCTCTTAATGTCTTGGTTACTTAATTGTTTTGAAAATCGTTAGTTAACTCGGCGTTAAGAATGGGGAATCTCTTAATGTCTTGGTTACTTAAATTTGTTTGAAAATCGTTAAGTTAACTGGGCGTTAAGATTGGGGGAATCTCTTTAATGTCTTGGTTACTTATGTTTGTTTTTGAAAATCGTTAAGTTAAATGAGAATTAAGAATGGGAATCTCTTAATGTCTCGTTTACTTAATATATTGTTTGAAAACCGTTTAAGTTAACTGGGCGTAAGAATGGGAATCTCTTATGTCTTGGTTACTTAATATTTGTTTTGAAAATCGTTAAGTTAACTGGGCGTTAAGAATGGGAATCTCTTAATGTCTTGGTTACTTAATGTTTGTTTTTGAAAATCGTTTAAGTTAAATGAGAATTAAGAATGGGGAATCTCTTAATGTCTCGTTTACTTAATATTTGCTTTGAAAACCGTTTAAGTTAACTGGGCGTTAAGAATGGGGAATCTCTTAATGTATTGGTTACTAATATTTGTTTGAAAATCGTTAAGTTAACTGGCGTTTAAGAATGGGGAATCTCTTAATGTCTTGGTTACTTAATGTTGTTTTGAAAATTGTTTAAGTTAAATGAGAATAAGGAATGGGAATCTCTTAATGTCTCGTTACTTAATATTTGTTTTGAAAACCTGGCGCGTAAGTTCTTAATGTCTGGTTACTTATTGTTTGAAAATCGTTAGAATGGAGAATGGGGAATCTCTTAATGTCTCGTTTACTTATTGTGTTGGTAAATCGTGCTGACCCGCGATAGGTGGACCTTGGTAAACGGTAATGGGCCTGTGATGGCGTCGATTAATGATTTACGTTTGGTAAGTTGTGCAGACCCGTGATGGGTGCACCTCGGTAAACAGTAACGAACCCGTGATAGGTAGTACGTTTACGACTACGTTCTTGGTTCGATGTGTTTGTCCGTGAGAGACTGCACAGGGTTAGTCCGTGAGAGACTACGCCCTGGTTTAAGTTAAATGAGAATAAGAATGGGGAATCTCTTAATGTTCGTTTTCTTATGTTTTTGGTAATGTGCTGAAGCGATAGGTGGCACCTTGTAAACGGTACGGGCCCGTGATAGGCATTACGTTACGATTACGTTGTGTAAGTTGTGCAGACCCGTGATAGTGGCACCTCGGTAAACAGTACGGACCTGTGATAGTAGTACGTTTACGACTTACGTTTCTTGGTGAATTGTGTTTGTCCGTGAGAGACTGCACAGGTGTTGTCCGTGAGAGACTACACCCTGTTAAATGTGAATTGTTGGTTCATTTTGTCTGTGTAGTATCGTGTATAAGTGTTAAGTGTGTATGTTTTGGAATTTGGGATAACATGTTTGATTGCAATACCATTTCGAAAACCCATGATTGTAGTAATTGTGTTATAAGTGTTAGTGTATGTTTTGGAATTTGGGATAGCATGTTCGATTTGCAATACTATTCGAAACTCATGATGTTGTAGCGATTGCGTTATCATTGCTAAGTGTTAAGATGTGGAATTGTGTATGAATGAATTGAATTAGTTTAAGTATTTTTGAAGAATAAGCAGGAAATCGATTTTCCAATCGATTGGATGATTGCAGGAGTTCACTATTTTAACCTAATCGATTTTGCCAATCGATTGATAAAAAATGTCTTTCAATTCTTTTAGAAATCGATTTGGAAATCGATGGTAGAGAGGCAGGAACTCAGCAAAACTGCCAAAATCGATTTGGAAATCGATTTGGCAACACAGGGGACTCAGCAAAACTGACAAAATCGACCTTAAAAATCGATTGGTCATTGCAGAAACTCAGCATAACTGACCAAATCGATTTGGCAATCGATTGGCACAGCAGAAGTCCTTATTTTGAGTTAGATAATCGATTGTTCAATTGATTTATCAATGCTTGGTCAGTTATGTATTACTTGATGATTGAGAAACTTCATTTTGATTTCATTTTTTAATTGGCAAGCATTTATATGGAACTTTTTAGCATACGGAAAATCCTTAAAGGTGCATGCTTATTGAAAGGTTATTTTGTGCATTTAAAACTTAAATGTTATGTGTTATCTGTATTTTCGGTGGTGACCCTTTACAATTATTGTGGAAATCTGGGCTTTCGCCCTCAGATGAGAGTCAGGACGACCTACCGGTTCGTACCCTACGGACGGGAATGGAGATGGAACGCTTGACTGCAGCTACGTTAGGAGGATTCACGGGGCGCGTGGAGATCACTCAGGGTGTTAGTTGTTTTGTAAAATGATCAGACTAGGTTACACAGCGGACATATATGTTTCTTTTGGGTTGCGTTTTATTTTAAACTGGAAGACCTGTACTACTCTATGTTATGTAAATATTTTGAATTCAATGGATTGAGAACTTTGTCCGCTGCTTGAAAATGATAATGACTTAATTACTTATCCAAATTGTGTTACCATTATTTCTCTGCTTTACTTTAATTTCTTTAAAAAAAAAAAAATAACACCAGTCGCTAGAAAAACGGGGTGTTACATTTTTTGGAGACACTTGTTTGTTTTATGATCAAAACGCGTTGTATCCATTCCGACTCTCTAGTTAGCTTCCATTAATACTCTGAGCAAGGGGATTTCTACTTCAATAGGTAGCACAGCCTCCATCCTATATACTAAGGGAAAAAGGGTTGCCAGTTGAAGTGCGTACCGAAGTTACGATACCCATGTAGTGCAAATGGCAACATCTCATGCCATCTTGGTATGTTATAACCATTTCTGATAATTTTTGTTTATGTTTTTATTTGCTGCTTCAACTGTCACCATTATTTATTGGTCTGTACGGGACGAATTGGGGTTCTGAGTTTTAAAGGTGGCACCACAATTCATCACATATTTTGTTATTAAAAGATTTGTGGCATTGGTTCAGTAATGATCTTGCTGGTAGACCATAACGCGATATTAATTCCCATACAACTATCCTTGGTAGCGGCATTGCATTCTTATTTTCTCATTCGATGTCATATAATGAATGAAAAATTTAAACGACCTGGATTCAAATGGCAGCATTAGATATTAATATTATCAAAAAAATATCAAGTATTCAAGGATATGAAAGCAAACCTTGTTGCCAATTACACGTTCCAAACCACATGGACTGCTGTTAGCATCAATGTCCCCAACATGTTTTCTAAATTCTTTCTTCAGCATCACGTGATATATATATCTACACACATGGTTTTATATATTTATATTATATAACACCACGTGTGTGTATTACTACTTTATTGATAACTCTATTTTTATTATATGATGTGAAATGGTGAATGGTGAATGGTGAATGGTGAAATGGTGAATGGTTTATGGGTTTAGGGTTTAGGGGCTAAGACTCACTTAGATAAACAACTTATAAAACAAAACAGTGTCTCCCGAAAACACTCTTGGAAAGGAGTACAAGTCTAGATGACAAACTACTAAAAGAAAAACCTAATCAAACAAACTAAAGCCCATGTCATCGTCACTTTCTTGCTTTGCTCTTCCTGCAACACAAAATATGAAGCTACATTCAGTTACTTATATACAATATCATATTAAGTAGCAAGTATGGACTGCATTCAAGCTATAAAGTTTTTTAGTCCATATACAATATCAGTTAATAAGTGTGTGTGCAGTGCTGATTACGAACTGCATACCTATAATAAATACTACATTAAACTCAATTAATGTGAGAGCAAAATAATACCAAAAATACTATTATAATTGTGGATAATTACACTAAAGAAATATTAAGCTACAATTGATAGTTGTAATTCCAAATTTCAATGAAACTACAACAATCAAATTACAATCTTGTTACATAAAGCAAATAATATTTGTCGTCGTTCAGACAGCGAAATTACAAATTTTAACAGTAGGTTTACATATTAAATATTCCGAACTGGGCTCAGAGAAACCAGAAACATGACTCGATAAATAAAAGTGACAAGTATAAAAAAATACAGCAAGCACAAATAATCTGTTCTATGTGTTCTCAAAACATTAAGTCTAATTTCATGTCTTTAACATGCAATTGTGGTCATAAATAATCGATGCAATGATTGATCAAAATAAATTGAAAAAAACGAAAAGAAATTGATTGATGGCATAAAAATTTCAGAATAATGGTGATCAATGAATAGAAAAGAAAACCGAAGAAATGAATCAAAGCATAAGAATCGATATCATTGTGGCCAATTAAAGACAGAGAACCAACAAAAATACGATTAATGGAATCAATTGACAATTATTCTCTTGTCTTTTGAAATCTATACCCAAAGTCATAATAAGAGAGAGATTAGTCGGCACAAGAAGACAAGAGGAGCACATTGAAAACACAAATTGAGAGCACATAAATAAAGAGATGAGATTAGTTTGCAAAGAGAAGAAGAGAATCTGGTCTTGAAACAATCGGTCTAGCAAAACAACAATTCAGGAGTAAGTATCATTTCTTATATTTTTTCCTCTCTAATTTTCTGCTTATAGTCTTTGGTTGTGTTTTGCATCCTTTTTTATATATTTTATTTCGCTTTCTATTTTTTCCTATTGTAAAAGTAAACTCATGTGTAAAGCCTTTTATTTTTAAAGAATCGTTTAATCCTAAAATTGTTTTCTTGCAACACAAATAGATATAATAAAAAATATAACTAATTGATGTTTGTAAGCCGAAAAAATAAATTCACATTATCTGTAATATAAATTCATAATCGTCTTTATCAACTAAAAAAGAAATCATAACATAATAATGTTTTCGCCCTTAGGATTAGAATTAATGGTCGCCGCCGGCGATGAAAATTATCTCGCTCGCCCACCTTTACTCACTCTCAATCGTGGGTGGTATTTTGTTAGCGACATATCCGACAACGTACGAGAAATAATTAACAGAACACCTCGTGTTCCATCTGTTTCGCCAATACCGCTACATTACGTTCTTGTTTAAAAGAAGAATTAACTTTTTTCTTTACTTAAACAAATATAGAAAATAATCATGATAAATATTGTTATTTATTATTATTATATTATATATTTTATTATATATATATTATTATTATTAATATTATTATTATCATCATTATTACTATTATTAACCTTTTTATTTTACTTTTGATACATATATAAATAAAATAATATAAAATCTGTCAACACAATCATATTTTTCACCCAGACTACGTGGTTTGATTTCCGTTTCACCTGGGGATAGACGTGGAGAAAGGTCTTTCCCTTGTGCAAACCAAAATTAATAAAACAATATTTTTTTCTTTCTTTCATTGATGTAAATATTAATTTGTATTTATTATTCTTTGGGGTAAAATGATAAATAATAATAGAATAATAGTTGTATAATAATTATCATAGGGTACCGTCTTAACGGACTGTAGGGCGATAATACTCGCCGTACTCGTAATCCGATCCGAATAACCAATTTTTGATTCAAAAATATATATTTTAGGTTTATCCAATTTTCATTTAATAAAAATTTGGTGCATACTCTTTTATTTTATAATTTTTTTCCGGACAAACCGACGCGACAGCGCGACGACTGCGCTGGGACAGGATTTGAGGTCAGCTGTAAGACCCATAATTTTAAAGTACCATTTATGTATTTTTGGTGTATTTGGATTTTGCTCGGAGCTTTTAAGCCAAAGTTAATAATATTTTGGAGTTTTATAATCAAAAAAGATATTCTGATGCAATTAAAATTTCTCGTCGATAAATAAATTGAATTTAACTGCGATGAATCCTTTACGGAGAATTTAATGCGTTTCGGTGAAACGGTAATTTAACAAATATCTAGATTTTGAGATATTTGTTAAGTTATATTAAATATATTATATGTGTTTGTTTGGGGGTGAAAAAAGAAAAGAAACTAGAAGGAAGGAAAAAGGAAAGAAAAAGAGTATATAAAGAAAAGAAGGAAAAGGGAAGAAAGGAAAAACAAAGGAAAGAAAAAGAAAGGAAGGGAAAATTGGAATTTCCATCTCCTTCCTCTGAACCCGCGGCAAAATCCCTCCTTTCTCCCATTTTCATTTTCGTCGCTTTCTTTTTTCAAAACTAGTAACCCAAGGTTGGGTGAGAGTTAGATCAAGGTTTTTGCAACTCCACTCTTCCTCTTTGATTCGAAAACGAAAAAAAACGATTTTTGAGATCCAAACACAAACCCCTCCGTTTCTCCTAGATCCAAACCTCATTTCTCGAAGAGATAGAAGGGAAAGTTGCTCACCACCACGCTACGGTACTAGTGAACTAATTTAGGAGCGACGTTACGATCAAAGATTTTACCGGCTTTACTCGCGGTACCGGAAAACCACGTTAAAGCTAACGCTAAGGTAAGGGCTCCTTCCAAACTTCTAACGGGGTGTTACATTGTGGTATCAGAGCATAGGTTTGGTTTTCTTTGGGAGCTGTGGAACCTTGGTTAAAGATTGTAGGTCGACCTATAAGTTGGGAGTTGTCATCTGATCATGTGTCGGTTTAGGTGACTTGAGTTGTCAAGTCCAATATATTTATTTTGTTGTTATGGTCGGACGTTAGTTGGATTATTTGAAGTAGTGTTAAGACTCTACTTGATAATGTTTTATAGAAACCATGCCGCCAAAGAAGGAATGACGCTCCGAGAGCCAACGCTAATAGGAATGATCAAATGGCGGAGGCTATGAATAAACATGGCTGCTTCTGTGGCTGCACAGACTGCCGCCAGACTCAACGGGATCTTGAAAAGAGGAAGAGAATCCGTGCTGCAGAGTCAAGAGGTTAGAAGACTTCCGTCGTTACAATCCTCCTAAGTTAAGGGATGAGAATTCAGAGAAGGCGGATCAATGGATCCAAGAAGTGGAGAAGATCTTTGAAATGATAAATTGTCAGGCGGGAGTGAAAGTCAGCTATGCCACTTACATGCTGTTGGGGATGCTGATACTGTGGGGAGTGCAAGGTTATTGATGGGAGCCGCCCACGAGGAGGTGAACTGGGGAATCGTTCAAAAGGAAGTTTTAGACAAATACTTCCCGATGAGTACCAGGACTAAACTGGGCGATGATTTTCTGAAACTTCACCAGGGAAGCATGACCGTGGGCGAATATGCAGCTAAGTTTGAATCGCTATCGAGGCATTTCAGGTTCTTCCGTGAAGAAATTGATGAACCGTTCATGTGTCATCGTTTCCAAGACGTCATGAAGTATGGGAATTCAATGTTTCCAAGCCCTTGTGGAAAAGTGTAGGGAAGTCGAAGATATGAAGAATAAGAGGGCTAGCCGAGGAGGAAATTTGGTACAGGAGGCCTAGTCGGGTAATTACCAGAACAACAAGGGGAAACAATTGCAAAACCCTATGATCGACCACGAACTAACAACGGTGGCAGACATCGCCCGGGGAACCAGAATTTCGGGAGACAACTGGACAAGTGGACCGATGTTTCCGTTGTGGGGAAGAGGGGCATTATGCTAATGCTTGTACCCCTAACACTCTCACCTGCTACACTTGCCAGAAGCCAAGACACATGGCGAAGATTGCACGGCTCCATAGGTGGAACCAGTTGTGAATGTAGCTAGGGTAACCCGTCCTACAGCTAGAGGACGCATTTATTTGTGTGAATGCTGAAGAGGGGAATCCATCTGGTAATCTGATTCAGCGTGACTGTGAGATTGCAGGTAACACTCTAACTGTGCTCTTTGATTCGGGGGCAACCCATTCCTTCATTGCTATGGACTGTGTGAATCGCTTGAAGTTATCTATGTCTGCTTTACCTTTTGATTTGGTTGTGTCCACCCCTGCTAAGACCTTAACCGTAAATTCAGCATGTTTGCATTGTCGAATGACTATACAGAATAGGGATTTCTTGGTTAATCTAATTTGTTTACCGCTACAATCACTCGAGTCATCCTCAGTATGGATTGGATGTCTTATCATTATGTGATCTTGGATTGTGCTCGTAAATTGGTTCTTTTCCCCGAACCAGGATTGTTAAGTATTTAGCTGCTAACAAACTCCGAGTGTCGCTAAGCGAAGGGACTCATGAGTTTTTGTCTCTGGCAAATGTGGAGGCAAAGATAAATGTGGATATAGAAGATGTGATACTTGTCAACGAGTATCGGGATGTATTTCCAACGGAAATTCCAGGATTGCCACCGGTAAGAGAAGTGGAATTCTTCATTGATTTGCACCCAGGAACGGGACCTATTTCAATGGCACCTTATCGAATGTCGCCATTGGAACTAAATGAGCTCAAAGCCAAATTGAAGACTTGTTGGAGAAGAAATTCATCAGACCAAGTTGTATCACCTGGGGAGCTCCAGTTTTGCTAGTCAAGAAGAAGGACGGAAGCTCGCGCCTATGCGTGGATTATAGACAGCTTAACAAGGCAACTATTAAGAATTGTTATCCTTTGCCACGAATCGATGATTTGATGGATCAATTGAGAGGGGCCGCGATATTTTCGAGATTGACTTGAAGTCGGGTTACCATCAGATTCGAGTAAGGGAAGGAGACATTCAGAAAACAGCTTTCAGAACCCGCTACGGACATTATGAATACCTGGTTATGCGTTTGGAGTTACCAATGCACCGGCAATTTTCATGGACTACATGAACAGAATCTTTAATTCATTCCTTGATAAATTCGTTGTGGTGTTCATTGATGATATATTGATTTTATTCAAGGACTGAAGAAGAGCATGGAGAACATTTACGACAAGTTCTTGAGATTTTACGCGAGAAGCGATTGTATGCCAATCTGTCGAAGTGTGAATTTTGGCTAGAGAAAGTGAATTTCTTGGGACATGTGATAACCAAGGAAGGAATCGCTGTAGATCCGGCTAAGATTGAGGCGGTTCTTGCTTGGAAACAGCCTCAGACTATCACTGACATACGGAGTTTTGTAGGACTGGCAGGGTACTACAGGAGGTTTATCGAAGGTTTTGCTAAGATTGTGGCTCCACTGACACAACTTACCAGAAAAGATCAACCGTTCGCATGGACGGAGAAGTGTGAAGAAAACATCCAGCTACTAAAGAGAAAATTGACGACCTCACCTGTATTAGTATTACCGCAATCAGAAGAACCCTATGAAGTTTATTGTGATGCATCTCACCAGGGGTTGGGATGTGTTCTGATGCAACACAAAAGCTTGCCGCAGTTGTTTTCGCATTGAAGATCTGGAGGCACTATTTATATGGGTGCACGTTCACCGTGTTCAGTGACCATAAAAGCTTGAAGTATTTGTTTGATCAGAAGGAGTTGAACATGTGCCAGAGACGATGGATGGAGACTCTCAAGGATTTTGATTTCACACTGCAGTACCACCCTGGGAAGGCCAATGTAGTGGCTGATGCGTTGAGCATAAGAAGTGTATCGGTGTCTTCGCTAATTATGGCTAGACAACAAGAGTTGTGGGAAGCTTTTAGAGACCTGCACTAGAACGTAGAGTTTGCACCGGGAATTTTGAAATTCGGGATGATTAAAATCTCGAGTGGACTACTTGAAGACATTGCGAATTCTCAGGATGATGTCTTAATTCAAGAGAAGAGGAATCTAATAGTACAAGGGAAGATGACTGAGTTCAAGATTGGGGCAGATAATGTTTTGCGGTGTAATGGTAGGATTTGTGTACCATAAATTACAGATATGCGGAAAACGATTTTAGAAGAGGCGCATAAGAGTAAGCTGAGTATTCATCCTGGAGCAACAAAGATGTATCAGGATCTGAGGCAGAATTATTGGTGGCCAGGAATGAAGAAACATGTGGCGGAATATGTATCCACTTGTCTAACTTGTCAGAAAGCGAAGGTGGAACATCAGCGACCTGCGGAATGTTGCAACCTTTAGATATACCTGAATGGAAGTGGGACAACATTTCCATGGATTTTATAACCGGATTACCAAAGACAAGGAGGAAGAATGATTCCATATGGGTGATAGTGGATCGACTAACTAAATCTGCTCACTTTTTTTGCCGGTAAGGACCACCTATAAGGTAGATCAGCTAACGGAGATCTACATTGCTGAAATTGTAAGGTTACACGGGGTACCATCGAGCATTGTATCAGACCGTGATCCGAAGTTCACATCACATTTTTGGGGAGCATTGCACGAAGCATTGGGAACGAAGCTACGATTGAGTTCAGCTTACCATCCACAAACAGACGGGCAGACTGAAAGGACGAATCAGTCCTTGGAAGATCTGTTGAGAGCATGTGTACTAGATGATAGGGGGAGCTGGGATGATGTACTTCCGTTGATTGAGTTCACTTACAACAATAGTTTCCACGCAAGTATTGGAATGGCAACATATGAAGCTTTATATGGGCGCAAGTGTCAAACGCCCTTGTGTTGGTATAAAGACGGCGAGAATATGATTGTCGGACCAGAGATGGTGCAACAGACCACAGCTAAAGTAAAGAAGATCAAGGAGAAAATGAAGACTTCACAAGATCGTCAGAAGAGTTACGCGGACAAGCGTCGCAGACTTTTGGAATTCACGTGTGTATATATATCACGTGTGTATATATCTACCACATGGTATATATATATATGTATATCACGTGATATACACACGTGATATATATATCTACACACATGGTTTATATATATTTATATATATATACACCACGTGTGTGTATTACTTTATTTGATAACTCTATTTTATTATATGAATGTGAAAGGTGAATGGTGAATGGTGAATGGTGAATGGTGAATGGTGAATGGTGAATGGTGAAAGGTGAATGGTTTAGGGTTTAGGGTGCTAAGACTCACTTAGATAAACAATTTATAAAACAAAACAAGTGTCTCCAGAAAATGTAACACCCCGTTTTTCTAAGCGAGGGTGTATTTTTTTTTTTAAAGAAATTAAAGTAAAGCAGAGAAATAAATGAGGTAACACCTTTGGATAAGTAATTAAGTCATTATAATTTTCAAGCAGCGGAAAAGTTCTCAATCCATGAATTCAAAATATTTACATAACAAAAGTAGTACAGTCTTCCAGTTTAAAAATAAACGCAACCCAAAAGAAAGACATCTGTTCCCCCTGTGTCAACCTAGTCTGATCGTTTTACAAAACAACTAAACACCCTGAGTGATCTCCACGCGCCCCGTGAGATCCTCCTAACGTAGCTGCAGTCAAGCGTTCCCATCTCCATTCCCGTCCGTAGGGTACGAACCGGTAGGATCGTCCTGACTCTCATCTGAGGGCAAAGCCCAGATTTCCACAATAAATGTAAAGGGTCACCAACCGAAAATAGCAGATAACACATAACATTTAAGTTTTAAATGCACAACATAACCTTTCAACTAAGCATGCACCTTAAAAGGATTTTCCGTATGCTAAAAGTTCATATAATGCTTGCCAATTAAAAATGAAATCAAAATGAAGTTCTCAAATCATCAAGTAATACATAACTGACCAAAGCATTGATAAATCAATTGAACAATCGATTATCTAACTCAAAATAAGGACTTCTGCTGAGCCAATCGATTGCCAAATCGATTTGGTTAGTTCTGCTGAGTTTCTGCATGACCAAATCGATTTCTAAGTCGATTTTGTCAGTTTTGTTGAGTCCCTGTGTTGCCAAATCGATTTCCAAATCGATTTTGGCAGTTTTGCTGAGTTGCTGCCTCTCTGCCAATCGATTTCCAAATCGATTTCTTAAAAGATTTTGAAAGACATTTTTATACAATCGATTGGCAAATCGATTAGGTTAAAATAGTGAACTTCCTGCAACTCATCCAATCGATTGGGAAATCGATTTCCCTGCTTATTCTTCCAAAAATACTTAAACTAATTCAATATCATTCATACACAATTCCACATCTTAACACTTAGCAATGATAACGCAATCGCTACAACATCATGAGTTTCGAAATAATATTGCAATCGAACATGCTATCACCAAATTCCAAAACATAACACTTAACACTTATAACACAATTACTACAACATCATGGGTTTCGAAATGGTATTGCAATCAAACATGTTATCACCAAATTCCAAAACATACACTTAACACTTATAACACGATACTACACAGACAAAATGAACCAACAATTCACAATTTAACAGGGTGTAGTCTCTCACGGACAAACACATGTGCAGTCTCTCACGGACAAACACAATTCACCAAGAAACGTAAGTCGTAAACGTACTACCTATCACGGGTCCGTACTTTTTACCGAGGTGCCACCTATCACGGGTCTGCACAACTTACCAAACATAAATCGTAAACGTACTGCCTATCACGGGCTCGTACCGTTTACCAAGGTGCCACCTATCGCGGGTCATCACGATTTACCAAAATACACATAAGAAAACAAGACATTAAGAGATTCCCCATTCTTAATTCTCATTTAACTTAAACCAGGGCGTAGTCTCTCACGGACAAACCCATGTGCAGTCTCTCACGGACAAACACAATCCACCAAGGAACGTAAGTCGTAAACGTACTACCTATCACGAGTCCGTACTGTTTACCGAGGTGCCACCCATCACGGGTTTGCACAACTTACCAAACGTAAATCGTAAACGTACTGCCTATCACGGGCCCGTACCGTTTACCAAGGTGCCACCTATCGCGGGTCAGCACGATTTACCAAAACACACATAAGTAAACGAGACATTAAGAGATTCCCCATTCTTAATTCTCATTTAACTTAAACGATTTTCAAAAACAAACATTAAGTAACCAAGACATTAAGAGATTCCCCATTCTTAACACCCAGTTAACTTAAACGATTTTTCAAAACAACATTAAGTAAATAAGTCATTAAGAGATTCCCCATTCTCAATACTTATTTAACTTAAACGATTTTCCAAACAAATATTAAGTAACCAAGACATTAAGAGATTCCCCATTCTTAACGCCCAGTTAACTTAAACGGTTTTCAAAACAAATATTAAGTAAACGAGACATTAAGAGATTCCCCATTCTTAATTCTCATTTAACTTAAACGATTTTCAAAAACAAACATTAAGTAACCAAGACATTAAGAGATTCCCCATTCTTAATGCCCAATTAACTTAACGATTTTCAAAAACAAACATTAAGTAACGAAGACATTAAGAGATTCCCCATTCTTAATGCCCAGTTAACTTAAACGGTTTTCAAAACAAATATTAAGTAAACGAGACATTAAGAGATTCCCCATTCTTAATTCTCATTTAACTTAAACGATTTTCAAAAACAAACATTAAGTAACCAAGACATTAAGAGATTCCCCATTATTAACGCCCATTATTAACGCCCAGGGTGACCATGTATTTTTGAGAGTCACACCTACTACTGGCGTAGGTAGAGCCTTGAAATCGAAGAAGTTGACTCCGAAATTTATTGGACCATGTCAGATTTCTGCACGAATTGGGCCAGTTGCTTATCGGATTGCATTACCTCCGATATTGTCCAATATTCATGACGTGTTCATGTGTCACAATTGAGGAAATATCTCGCAGATCCGTCTCACGTGATCGAACCAGACACAATCCAGCTAAAGGATAACCTGTCGTTCGAAGTACCACCCGTGAGAATTGATGACAGGAAGATTAAGCGGTTGAGGACCAAGGATGTTTCATTGGTCAAGGTGATCTGGAACCCAATTACTGGAGATGCGACTTGGGAGTTGGAGAGCAAGATGAGAGAACAACACCCAGAGTTATTTATCGATGCACAGTTTCGAGGACGAAACTAATTTTAGGGGGGGAGTAATGTAAGACCCATAATTTAAGTACCATTTATGTATTTTTTGGTGTATTTTGGATTTTGGCTCGGAGGCTTTTAAGCCAAAGTTAATAATATTTTGGAGTTTTATAATCAAAAAGATATTTTGATGCCAATTAACAAACGCACATTAAGTAAACAAGACATTAAGAGATTCCCCATTCTTAATACTCATTTAACTTAATGGTTTTCAAATTCCACACAAAACAAACTCAAACAAATTCTTACATTCAATCCATAATTCACACCAAAACACATCAATCAACAAACATCAAGTATGCACACGCCAAATACGATGAACACACATCAACATAATAAATTTCATTTATTCAAATCTTACACACGTGAGGTAAATTCATTTTTCCCAAAACAATACTCCAATCCTAACAAAAATTCGTTTCCACACAACCACAGATAAGGCCCTAGATGCAAACTAAAAGTTTGGAAGGAGCCCTTACCTTCGTGTTAGCTCTAACGTGCGATTACGGCACCATGAGTAAATCCGGTAAATTTTCCGCTCGCAACGCCGCTTCCAAAATTGGTCCACTAGCACCGCAGCACGGAGGTGAGCAACCTTCCCTTCTATCACTTCTTGAAACGACATTTAGATCTAGGTGAAACGGGGAGGTTTGTGTTTGAATCCCTAATACCGTTTTTCTTCGTTTTCGAATCAAAGAGGAAGAGTGGAGTTGAGAAATCCTTGTTCTATCACCCACCCAACCTTGGGTTTCTAATCTTGAAGAAAGGAAGCAAAGAAAAACGCAAATGGAGGAAGGAGGGAGAATGGGTTCTCGCGCAGGGAGGGAGAGGAAGATGGAAAATTCTGGTTTTCTTTCCTTTCTCTTTCTTTCCTTTGTTTTTCCTTTCTTCCCTTTTTCCTTCTTTCCTTTATATAACCTTTTCTTTTCCTTTTCCTTCCTTCTAATTTCCTTTCTTTCTATTGTCTCCAAACAAACATATATACATATATGTATATATATATATATATCTTAATTGTAACTTAACAAATATCTTCATATTCATTAAAATTACCATTTCACCCGTAACGCATAAAATTCTTCGTAAAGGATTCATCGCACTTAATTTAATTTATTTATCGACGAGTAATTCTAAACGGCATCAAAATATCTTTTTTTGATCATAAAGACTCCAAAATATTATTAACTTTGGCTAAAAGCCTCCGAGCCAAAATCCAAAATACATAAAAATGCATAAAGTGTACTTTAAAATTATGGGTCTTACAGAAACACTCCTGGAAAGGAGTACAAGTCTGGATTGACAAACTAAAAAGAAAACCTAATCAAACAAACTAAACCCCATGTCATCGTCACTTCTTCCTTTGCCTCTTCCTGCAAACACAAAATATGAAGCACATTCAGTTACTTATTACAATATACAATATATCATCAAGTTATTTTTTTAGTACAATATACAATATGCAGTTAATAAAGTCTGTGTAGTGCTGATTACGAACTGCATAACCTATAATAATACTACATTAAACTCAATTAATGTGAGAGCAAAATAATACCCAAAAATACTATTACTAATTGTGGATAATTAAGTCTATTTCATGTCTTTATACATCTAAAAGGGTTACAATCTACACGCATTAAAAAAAATTAAACCCCACTAATTATTGTCTAATCTGTTGAACAACGAGGTATACATTTAACACTACATTCAACAAAGCCTCTATGAAATGATCATCCAAACTTGAAAATGTACACAAATTTCAATTTACAATTGAAGTTTCAATAGTATTAGGTTAAAACATCAATCAATAATATATCATTACTAAATATAAGCCTTAAGACAGAAACCTAATATAAAGCATTACTAACAGTACCTTCTTGGCCTCGGCGGCAGGTGCGGCAGCTGCAGTGGCTCCACCAGCAGCAGCAGCGGCAGGAGCAGATACGGCAACAGCGGCACTACCAGCAGCGCCAGCGTTCAAAACGAGATCGTCAATGCTTTTATTCTGAGCAAGTTTGGTGAATAAGCTTGGCCAGTATGATTCGACAGTGACGCCAGCAGCCTTTAAGATAGTGTTGATCTTCTCCGCCTACAAAAAAAAAAGCAAGAAATTTGAGATCTGAAAATGAATTTGGTAAATTAGAAAGATGATTAAATGGAAGATAATAAACTAACGGTGATTGCGATTCCGTCATTGTGGAGCATCAAGATGGAGTAGATATATGCTAACTCGCCGGCACTCATGGCTGCGTATAGATTTGATCGCGAGCTGCTCCATATATCACGTCCATGTGGGTAGATATATATATCATATGTATATAATATATATATATATATATAATATATATATATATATATATATATATATATATATATATATATATATATATATATATATATACACACTGATATATATATCTACCCACATGGTGTGTGTATATATATATATATATCACGTGTGTATATATCTACCACATGGTATATGTATATCACGTGATATATATATCTACACACATGGTTTATATATATTTATTATATATTTATACACCACGTGTGTGTATTACTTTATTTGATAACTCTATTTTATTATATGAATGTGAATGGTGAATGGTGAATGGTTTAGGGCTTAGGGTGCTAAGACTCACTTAGATAAACAATTTATAAAAAAAAACAAGTGTCTCCAAAAAACACTCCTGGAAAGGAGTACATGTCTGATTGACAAACTAAAAAGAAAAACCTAATCAAACAAACTAAAGCTCATGTCATCGTCACTTTCTTCCTTTGCCTCTTCCTGCAAACACAAAATATGAAGCACATTCAGTTACTTATATACAATATCATATTAAGTAGCAAGTATGGACTGCATCAAGCTATAAGTTTTTTAGTACAATATACAATATGCAGTTAATAAAGTTTGTGCAGTGCTGATTACGAACTGCATAACCTATAATAATACTACATTAAACTCAATTAATGTGAGAGCAAAATAATACCCAAAAATACTATTACTAATTGTGGATAATTACACTCAAAGAACTATTAAACTACAATTGATAGTTGAATTCCCAAATTTCAATGAAACTACAACAATCAAATTACAATGAAATGATCATCCAAACTTGAAAATGTACACAAATTTCAATTTACAATTGCAGTTTCAATAGTATTAGGTTAAAACATCAATCAATAATATATCATTACTAAATATAACCTTTAAGACAGAAACCTAATATAAAGCATTACTAACAGTACCTTCTTGGCCTCGGCGGCAAGTGCGGCAGCTGCAGCGGCTCCACCAGCAGCAGCAGTGGCAGGAGCAGATACGGCAACAGCGGCACTACCGGCAGCGCCAGCGTTCAAAACGAGATCGTCAATGCTCTTATTCTGAGCAAGTTTGGCGAATAAGCTTGGCCAGTATGATTCGACAGTGACGCCAGCAGCCTTCAAGATAGTGTTGACTCTTCTCCGATACATTAAATGAAAAAGATTTGAGATCTGAAAATGAATAACGGTGATTGCGATAATAAACTAATTGCGATTCCGTCATTGTGGAGCATCAAGATGGAGTAGATGCATGCTAACTCGCCGGCACTCATGGCTGCGTTATAGATTTGATCGCGAGCTGCTCCATATATCACGTCCATGTGGGTAGATATATATATCACGTGTGTATATAAAATATACACATACGTAATATATATATATATATATATATATATATATATATATATATATCACGTGTGGATATGCTTTGATTGCTTGTTGCTCATTCAGGTTAGAACTAAAAACTAAAATATTTGGATTCTTACCCATTTTCAACATGTTTTCTGTTTTGTGTCTACCTAATTCAGCATGCCTTGAATTATTTAGTACTTGGGTTACACATTATATTAAAGATTTTGTCTATAGGTTTGAAGTAGGACACATAAGATTTGCCTTTAAGTGAAACTATTACTACTTGGGTTTGCACTTTGCACACGTGTCAGTATATTGGAACCCTAAAACCAAAATCCGAAACCCTTAACATGAAACCCTAAACTCGAAACCCTAAACCAAACCCTTAAACTCAAAACACTAAACTCGAAACTTTAACTCGAAATCCTAAACCCAAAAATCTAAACTCGAAACCCTAAACTCGAAACCCTAAACCCGAAACCCTAAATTCGAAAACACTAAACCCTAAACCCGAAACGCTTAACCTGAAACCCTGAACCTGAAACTCTAATCATGAATCCCTAAACCCTAAACCCAAAACTAGAAACCCTATACCTAGAACCAAAAACCCAAAATCCGAAACGCGAAAATCTAAACCCCAAACCTCAAACCCATAAACCCGAAACCCAAAACTCTAAACCCGATACCAAAAACTGTAAACCCGAAACCCTAAACCTGAAACCCTAAACTTAAAAACCCTAATCCTGAAACCCTAAACACGAAACCATTAACTCTAAACCTGAAACACTAAACTCGAAACATAAACCAGAAATCCTAAACCCTAAACCGTAAACCCTAAACCCTAAACCTGAAACCCTAAACCCAAAACCTTAAACTTGAATCCCAACACCCTAAACCTGAAACTCTTAAACTCAAACCCTAATCCTGAAACACTTAACTTGAAACCCTAAACACGAAACCCTTAACTTGAAACCCTAAAAATGAAACCTTAATGTTGAAACCCTAAACCCGAAACCCAAACTCGAAACCCACCAGAAACCTTAAACCTAAATCCTAAAAAAACTCTAAACTCGACACTCAAATCCGAAACCCTAAACCTGATACCCTTAACTCGAAACCCAAAATCCTTAAACCTGAAACCCTAATATTGAAACCCCTAAACCAGACCAACTTTTAAACCTAAATCCAGAAAACCCTATACTCGAAACCCTAAACACAAAATCTTAAACCAGAAATCTTAAACCTGAAATCCTAAACTCGAAACCCGAAACTAAAAATTCTAAATCCTAAACCCTAAACCCGAAATCTATAAACCGTTAACCTGAAACCCTAAACCTGAAATCCTTATCCCGAAACCCTAAACCCAAACATAGAAACCCTAAACCTAGAACAAAAAACCCAAAACCCGAAAAACCTAAAACCTAAACCCGAAACTCGAAACCCTAAACATGAAAAATCCTACACTTGAAACCAAATCAGAAACCTTAATCCTGAAACCCTAACCTAAAACCCAAACCTAAATCCAGAAACCCTAAACTCGAAATCCTAAACCCAAAACCCTAAACCCTAAACCCTTAAACCCTAAACCTTAAACCCTAAACCCGAAAATCCAAAATCCTAAACCCGAAACCTTAAAAAACCGAAAACCGAAACGCTTAATCTGAAACCTTAATCTTGAAACCCTAAACCCGAAACATTAAACTCGAAACTTAAACCCGAAATCCTAAACCCAAAAATTTAAATTCAAAATCCTAAACCTGAAATCCTAAATGCTAAACCTGAAACCCTAAAAACCCTAAATTAAATTTGAACCCAAAACCCGAACGCTTAACCCAAAACCCTAAATCCAAAACCCTAAACCCTAAACCATAAACCCAAAAATCTAAACTCGAAAACCTAAACCCAAAAATCTAAACTCGAAAACCCTAAACCCAAAAATCTAAACTCGAACCCTAAACCCGAAATCCTCGAAATCCTAAATGCTAAACTTGAAATCCTAAAACCCATAACATGAAACTCTAAACTCGAAACCCTAAATTAGAAATCTTAATCCCGAAACCCTAAACCTGAAACCTTAAACCTAAATCCACTAACCCTAAACTCGAAGCCCAAAGCCCTAAAACCCAAAATCCTAAACCATAAACCCTAAACCTGAAACCATAAACCCGAAAAGCAAACTCCTAAACCGAAACCCAAAACCGTAAAACTGAAATACGAAACCCTTAACCTGAACCCTTAACTTATCTTCTTGAACCCTAAACCCAACACCCTAAAACCTGAAACACTAAAATCGGAACTTAAACTCGAAATTCTAAACCCAAAAATCTAAACTCGAAACCCTATACCTGAAATGCTAAATGCTAAACCTGAAACCTTGATTCCAAAACCCTAAATCCGAAACCCTAAACCCTAAACGCTTAACCTGAAACCTGAAACCCTAAACCTAAAACTCTAATCATGAAACCATAAACCCCTAAACCCAAAACTAGAAACCCTATACCTAGAACCAAAAACCCAATACCCAAAAACTGAAACGCGAAAAACCTAAACCCCAACCTCAAAACCCTAAACCCGAAACCCAAAACTCTAAACCCGAAACCAAAAAACTCTAAATCTGAAATCCTAAACCCGAAACCATAAACCCGAAACCCTAAACATGAATCCCGAGACTCTAAACCTGAAACCCTAAACCCAAAACCGTAATCCTGAAACACTTAACCAGAAAGCCTAACCACGAAACCCTTAACTCGAAACCCTAAAACTAAAACTTTAATGTTGAAACCCTAAACCCGAAACTCGAAACCCAAAACAAGAAACCTTAAACCTTAATCCAGAAACCCTAAACCCAAAACCCTAAACCCAAAATCCTAAACTAGAAATCCCAAACCTGAAACCCTAAACCTAATACCCTAAACTCGAAACCGAAAATCTTAAACCCGAATCCCTAATCATGAAACCCTAAACCCTAAAACCTAAACTTGAAACCCGAAACTCAACCCAAAACAAGAAACTTTAAACCTAAATCAAGAAACTCGAAACCCTAAACCCAAAACCATAAACCCAAAATCCGAAACAAGAAATCCTATACCCGAAACCAAAAAATCCTAAATCCCAAATCACTTAACCCGTAACCAGAAACCCTAAATCAAAAAATCTAAACCCGAAACCCTAAACCCGAAATCCAAAATGCTAAACCTGAAACCCTAATCCCAGAACCCTAAATCCGAAACCCTAAACCCTGAACCCGAAACGCTTAACCTGAAACCCTAAACTCAAAACCCTATACCTCATAAACCCTAAATCCTAAACCCTAAATCGTAAACCGTAAACCATAAACCGTAAATCCTAAACCCAAAACTCTAAATCCCCAAAACTCTAAACTCCAGACCCTAAACTTGAATCCCAAAACCCTAAACCCTAAACCCAAAAATCTAAACTCGAAACCTTTAAACCCGAAATCCTAAATGCTAAACCTGAAACCCAAATCAAAAACCCTAAACACGAAACCCAAAACATGAAACCGTAAACTCGAAACCCTAAATCGGAAACCTTAATCCTAAAACCCTAAACCTGAAACCTTAAACCTAAATCCAGAAACACTAAACTCGAAACCCTAAACCCAAAACCCTAAACCCTAAACCCAAAATCCTAAACCCTAAACCCTAAACCCAAAATCTAAACCCTAAACCTGAAACCTGAAACCCTAAACCCGAAAACCAAAATCCTAAATGTGAAACCCTAAAACCAAAATCCGAAACCCTTAACATGAAACCCTAATATTGAACCCTAAACCCGAAACCCTAAACCCAAAACCCTAAACCCGAAAACACTAAACTCGAAACTTTAACTCGAAATCCTAAACCCAAAAATCTAAACTCGAAACCCTAAACCCGAAACCCTAAATTCGAAACACTAAACCCTAAACCCGAAACGCTTAACCTGAAACCTGAAACCCTGAACCTGAAACTCTAATCATGAATCCCTAAACCCTAAACCCAAAACTAGAAACCCTATACCTAGAACCAAAAACCCAAAATCCGTAACGCGAAAATCTAAACCCCAAACCTCAAACCCTAAACCCGAAACCCAAAACTCTAAACCCGATACCAAAAACTGTAAACCCGAAACCCTAATCCTGAAACCCTAAACTTAAACCCTAATCCTGAAACCCTAAACACGAAAACCTTTAACTCGAAACCCTAAAATTGAAACCTTAATGTCGAAACCCTAAACCCTAAATCCTGAAACTCGAAACCCTAAACGCAAAAACCGTAAACCCAAAATCTTAAACAAGAAAAGAAAACCTATACCCGAAACCCTAAACCCAAAACTCTAAACCTGAAACACTAAAACTCGAAACTTAAACCAGAAATCCTAAACCCTAAACCCTAAACCCTAAACCCTAAACCCTAAACCCTAAACCTGAAACCCTAAACCCGAAACCTTATACTTGAATCCCGACACCCTAAACCTGAAACTCTAAAACTAAAACCCTAATCCTGAAACACTTAACTCTAAACCCTAAACACGAAACCCTTAACTTGAAACCCTAAAAATGAAACCTTAATGTTGAAACCCTAAACCCGAAACCCGAAACTCGAAACCCAAAACCAGAAACCTTAAACCTAAATTCAGAAACTCTAAAGTCGACACTCAAAACCCGAAACCCTAAACCTAATACCCTTAACTCGAAACCCAAAATCCTTAACCTGAAACCCTAATATTGAAACCCGAAACCCTAAACCCGAAACCAGAAACTTTAAACCTAAATTCAGAAACGCTATACTCGAAACCCTAAACCCAAAATCCTAAACCAGAAATCTTAACCTGAAATCCTAAACTAAAAATTCTAAATCCTAAACCCTAAACCCGAAATCTAAAACCGTTAACCTGAATCCCTAATCCTGAAATCCTTATCCCGAAACCCTAAACCCAAACATAGAAACCGTATACCTAGAACAAAAAAACCAAAAACCCGAAACCCTAAATCCTAAACCCGAAACTCGAAACCCTAAACATGAAACCCTATACTTGAAACCCTAAATCAGAAACCTTAATCCTGAAACCCTAAACCTAAAACCTTTAACCTAAATCCAGAAACCCTAAACTCGAAATCCTAAACCCTAAACCCTAAACCCTAAACCTAAACCCTAAACCCGAAAACCAAAATCCTAAACCGAAACCTTAAAACCGAATCTGGAACGCTTAATCTGAAACCCTAATCTTGAAACCCTAAACATTAAACTCGAAACTTAAACCCGAAATCCTAAACCCAAAAATCTAAATTCAAAATCCTAAACCTGAAATCCTAAATGCTAAACCTGAAACCCTAATTCCGAAACCCTAAATTTGAAACCCAAAACCCGAAACGCTTAACCCAAAACCCTAAATCCGAAACCCTAAACCCTAAACCATAAACCCAAAAATCTAAACTCGAAACCCTAAATCCAAAAATGTAAACTGGAACCCTAAACCCGAAATCCTAAATGCTAAACTTGAAATCCTAATCCCAAAACCCTAAACACGACACCCATAACATGAAACCCTAAACTCGAAACCCTAAATTAGAAATCTTACTCCCGAAACCCTAAACCTGAAACCTTAAACCTAAATCCAGTAACCCTAAACTCGAAGCCCAAAACCCTAAACCCAAAATCCTAAACCATAAACCCTAAACCTGAAACCATAAACCCGAAAAGCAAATTCCTAAACCGAAACCCAAAACCGTAAAAACCGAAATACGAAAGCCTTAACCTGAACCACTTATCTTGAAACCCTAAACCTGAAACACTAAAATCGGAACTTTAAACTCGAAATCCTAAACACAAAAATCTAAACTCGAAACCCTATACCCGAAATCCTAAATGCTAAACCTGAAACCTTGATTCCAAAACCCTAAATCCGAGACCCTAAACCCTAAACCCGAAACGCTTAACTAGAAACCCCTAAACCATGAAACCCTAAACCTGATACCCTAAACTTGAAACCGAAAATCTTAAAAACTCGAATCCCTAATCATGAAACCCTAAACCCTAAAACCAAAACTCGAAACCCGAAACTCAACCCAAAACAAGAAACTTTAAACCTAAATCAAGAAACTCGAAACCCAAAACCCTAAACCCAAAATCCGAAACAAGAAATCCTATACCCGAAACCAAAAAATCCTAAATCCCAAATCACTTAACCCGTAACCAGAAACCCTAAATCAAAAAATCTAAACCCGAAACCCTAAACCCAAAATCCAAAATGCTAAACCTGAAACCCTAATCCCAGAACCCTAAATCCGAAACCCTAAACCCTGAACCTGAAACGGCGCTTAACCTGAAACCCTAAACTCAAAACCCTATACTTCATAAACCCTAAATCCTAAACCCTAAACCGTAAATCCTAAACCGTAAATCCTAAACCCAAAACTCTAAATCCCCAAAACTCTAAACCTCCAGACCCTAAACTTGAGTCCCGAAACCCTAAACCTTAAACCCTACACCTAAAACCCTAAACCTCCCTAAACGCTAAATCAAACCCTAAACTGTAAACTGTAAACCGTAAACCCTAAACACTAAACCGTAAATCGTAAACCCTAAACCCTAACTCTAAATCCCCAAAACTGTAAACCCCAAACCCTAAACTTGAATCTCGAAACCCTAAGACAGAAACCCTACAACTAAAAACCCTAATCTTGAAACACTTAACCCGAAACCCTAAACCCTAAACACAAAAACCCAAAAACATGAAAACATAAACTCGAAACCATTAACTCCGAAACCCTAAACTTGAAACCTTATACTTGAATCCCGACACCCTAAACCTGAAACTCTCAAAAACTAAAACCCTAATCCTAAAACACTTAACTCTAAACCCTAAACACGAAACCCTTAACTTGAAACCCTAAAAATGAAACCTTAATGTTGAAAGCCTAAACCCGAAACCCAAAACCCGAAACTCGAAACCCAAAACCAGAAACCTTAAACCTAAATTCAGAAACTCTAAAGTCGACACTCAAAACCCAAAACCCTAAAACCTAATACCCTTAACTCGAAACCCAAAATCCTTAACCTGAAACCCTAATATCGAAACCCGAAACCCGAAACCCTAAACCCGAAACCAGAAACTTTAAACCTAAATTCAGAAACGCTATACTCGAAACCCTAAACCCAAAATCCTAAACCAGAAATCTTAAACCTGAAATCCTAAACTAAAATTCTAAATCCTAAACCCTAAACCCCCGAAATCTAAAACCCGTTAACCTGAATCCCTAATCCTGAAATCCTTATCCCGAAACCCTAAACCCAAACATAGAAACCGTATACCTAGAACAAAAACCCAACCCGAAAACCCTAATCCCTAAATCCTAAACCCGAAACTCGAAACCCTAAACATGAAACCCTATACTTGAAACCCTAAATCAGAAACCTTAATCCTGAAACCCTAAACCTAAAACCTTTAACCTAAATCCAGAAACCCTAAACTCGAAATCCTAAACCCAAAACCCTAAACCTTAAACCCTAAACCCGAAAACCAAAATCCTAAACCCGAAACCTTAAAACCGAATCCGGAACGCTTAATCTGAAACCCTAATCTTGAAACCTTAAACATTAAACTCGAAACTTAAACCCGAAATCCTAAACCCAAAAATCTAAATTCAAAATCCTAAACCTGAAATCCTAAATGCTAAACCTGAAACCCTAATTCCGAAACCCTAAATTTGAAACCCAAAACCCGAAACGCTTAACCCAAAACCCTAAATCCGAAACCCTAAACCCTAAACCATAAAACCCAAAAATCTAAACTCGAAATCCTAAATCCAAAAATGTAAACTGGAACCCTAAACCCGAAATCCTAAATGCTAAACTTGAAATCCTAATCCAAAACCCTAAACACGACACCCATAACATGAAACCCTAAACTCGAAACCCTAAATTAGAAATCTTACTCCCGAAACCCTAAACCTGAAACCTTAAACCTAAATCCAGTAACCCTAAACTCGAAGCCCAAAACCTAAAACCCAAAAACCTAAACCATAAACCCTAAACCCTGAAACCATAAACCCGAAAAGCAAATTCCTAAACCGAAAAACCCAAAACCGTAAAACCGAAATACGAAAGCCTTAACCTGAACCCACTTATCTTGAAACCCTAAACCTGAAACACTAAAATCGGAACTTAAACTCGAAATCCTAAACACAAAAATCTAAACTCGAAACCCTATACCCGAAATCCTAAATGCTAAACCTGAAACCTTGATTCCAAAACCCTAAATCCCTAGACCCTAAACCCTAAAACCCGAAACGCTTAACTAGAAACCCTAAACCATGAAACCCTAAACCTGATACCCTAAACTTAAAACCGAAAATCTTAAACTCGAATCCCTAATCATGAAACCCTAAACCCTAAAACCAAAACTCGAAACCCGAAACTCAACCCAAAACAAGAAACTTTAAACCCTAAATCAAGAAACTCGAAACCCAAAACCCTAAACCCAAAATCCGAAACAAGAAATCCTATACCCGAAACCAAAAAATCCTAAATCCCAAATCACTTAACCCGTAACCAGAAACCCTAAATCAAAAAAATCTAAACCCGAAACCCTAAACCCAAAAACTCCAAAATGCTAAACCTGAAACCTAAATCCCAGAAACCCTAAATCCGAAACCCTAAAACCCTGAACCTGAAACGCTTAACCTGAAACCCTAAACTCAAAAACCCTATACTTCATAAACCCTAAAACCTAAACCCTAAACCGTAAATCCTAAACCCGTAAAATCCTAAACCCAAAACTCTAAATCCCCAAAAACTCTAAACTCCAGACCCTAAACTTGAGTCCCGAAACCCTAAACCTTAAACCCTACACCTAAAACCCTAAACCTCCTAAACGCTAAATCAAACCCTAAACTGTAAACTGTAAACCGTAAACCCTAAACACTAAACCGTAAATCGTAAACCCTAAACCCTACACTCTAAATCCCCAAAACTGTAAACCCCAAACCCTAAACTTGAAACTCTCGAAACCCTAAGACAGAAACCCTACAACTAAAAACCCTAATCTTGAAACACTTAACCCGAAACCCTAAACCCTAAACACAAAACCCAAAACATGAAAACATAAACTCGAAACCATTAACTCGAAACCCTAAACTTGAAACCTTATACTTGAATCCCGACACCCTAAAACCTGAAACTCTAAAACTAAAACCCTAATCCTAAAACACTTAACTCTAAACCCTAAACACGAAACCCTTAACTTGAAACCCTAAAAATGAAACCTTAATGTTGAAAGCCTAAACCCGAAACCCAAAACCCGAAACTCGAAACCCAAAACCAGAAACCTTAAACCTAAATTCAGAAACTCTAAAGTCGACACTCAAAACCCAAAAACCCTAAATCTAATACCCTTAACTCGAAACCCAAAATCCTTAACCTGAAACCCTAATATCGAAACCCGAAACCCTAAACCCTAAACCCGAAACCAGAAACTTTAAACCTAAATTCAGAAACGCTATACTCGAAACCCTAAACCCAAAATCCTAAACCAGAAATCTGAAACCCGAAATCCTAAACTAAAAATTCTAAATCCTAAACCCTAAACCCGAAATCTAAAACCGTTAACCTGAATCCCTAATCCTGAAATCCTTATCCCGAAACCCTAAACCCAAACATAGAAACCGTATACCTAGAACAAAAAACCCAAAACCCGAAACCCTAAATCCTAAATCCTAAACCCGAAACTCGAAACCCTAAACATGAAACCCTATACTTGAAACCCTAAATCAGAAACCTTAATCCTGAAACCCTAAACCTAAAACCTTTAACCTAAATCCAGAAACCCTAAACTCGAAATCCTAAACCCAAAACCCTAAACCCTAAACCTTAAACCCTAAACCGAAAACCAAAATCCTAAACCCGAAACCTTAAAACCGAATCCGAAACGCTTAATCTGAAACCCTAATCTTGAAACCTAAACATTAAACTCGAAACTTAAACCCGAAATCCTAAACCCAAAAAATCTAAATTCAAAATCCTAAACCTGAAATCCTAAATGCTAAACCTGAAACCCTAAACTCCGAAACCCTAAATTTGAAACCCAAAACCCGAAACGCTTAACCCAAAACCCTAAATCCGAAACCCTAAACCCTAAACCATAAACCCAAAAATCTAAACTCGAAACCCTAAAACCAAAAATGTAAACTGGAACCCTAAACCCGAAATCCTAAATGCTAAACTTGAAATCCTAATCCCAAAACCCTAAACACGACACCCATAACATGAAACCCTAAACTCGAAACCCTAAAAATAGAAATCTTACTCCCGAAACCCTAAACCTGAAACCTTAAACCTAAATCCAGTAACCCTAAACTCGAAGCCCAAAACCCTAAGCCCAAAATCCTAAACCATAAACCCTAAACCTGAAACCATAAACCCGAAAAAGCAAATTCCTAAACCGAAACCCAAAACCGTAAAACCGAAATACGAAAGCCTTAACCTGAACCACTTATCTTGAAACCCTAAACCTGAAACACTAAAATCGGAACTTAAACTCGAAATCCTAAACACAAAAATCTAAACTCGAAACCCTATACCCGAAATCCTAAATGCTAAACCTGAAACCTTGATTCCAAAACCCTAAATCCGAGACCCTAAACCCTAAACCTGAAACGCTTAACTTGAAACCTGAAACCCTAAACCTAAAACTCTAATCATGAAACCATAAACCCTAAACCCAAAACTAGAAACCCTATACCGAGAACCAAAAACCCAATACCCAAAAACTGAAACGTGAAAACTTAAACCCCAAACCTCAAACCCTAAACCCGAAACCCAAAACTCTAAACCCGAAACCAAAAACTCTAAATCCGAAATCCTAAACCAGAAACCATAAACCCGAAACCCTAAAGTTGAATCGCGAGACTCTAAACCCGAAACCCTAAACCCAAAACCGTAATCCTGAAACACTTAACCTGAAAGCCTAACCACGAAACCCTTAACTCGAAACCCTAAAACTAAAACTTAAATGTTGAAATCTGAAACTCGAAACCCAAAACAAGAAACCTTAAACCTTAATCCAGAAACCCTAAACCCAAAACCCTAAAACCAAAATCCTAAACTAGAAATCCCAAACCCAAAACCCTAAACCTGATACCCTAAACTTGAAACCGAAAATCTTAAACTCGAATCCCTAGTCATGAAACCCTAAACCCTAAAACCAAAACTCGAAACCCGAAACTCAACCCAAAAAAAGAAACTTTAAACCTAAATCAAGAAACTCGAAACCCAAAACCCTAAACCCAAAATCCAAAACAAGAAATCCTATACCCGAAACCAAAAACTCAAAACCTGAAACCCTAAACTCAAAACCCTAAACTCAAAACCCTATACATCATAAACCCTAAATCCTAAACCCTAAACCGTAAATCCTAAACCGTAAATCCTAAACCCAAAACTCTAAATCCCCAAAACTCTAAACTCCAGACCCTAAACTTGAGTCCCGAAACCCTAAACCTTAAATCGTTCCTCAAATACGAATCGAAAAATCGAAAAATTGAAGAATAATACGAATCGAAAAGGAAAAGATTGAAGAATAATACGAATCACAGAAAATCAAAAAGGAAAGATCGAACAAAAAGATTGAAGAATAATATGAATCGAAAAGAAAAGTCGAAGGAAATCAAATTGTTACCAGAGAAGAGATCGATTTCTGAGAGGAAAAAATGAAAAATGAATTCACCCTAACGGGCAAAAGAAAATGAATTGGAATGTAGAAAGTAGAAAATGAATCCCAAGTAGAAAATGAATATAGAATCCCAAGTAGAAAATGAATGTAGAAAATTTCTAAGAAGGAAGTAAGGGAACACATTTTCTACTTTTGAAGGTTTTTGCTCATTTAATTTTTTTTACAAAATAATATAATATATTTTTAGAAACAGTGACACGTTAGTCGTAGCTAAAACATAGTTTTAGTGACAGATAAAAATATATCACAAAAAATTGAGTTTCACAATAGGTACTTTTTTTTGTAGTGCGTTTTGAACGCTGGCGCTGCCGTTGGTGCCGCTGTTGTCGTATCTTCTCCTGCCGCTGCTGCTGCTGGTGGAGCCGCTGCAGCTGCCGCACCTGCCGCTGAGGCCAAGAAGGTACTGTTAGTAATGCTTTATATTAGGTTTCTGTCTTAAGGGTTATATTTAATAATGATATATTATTGATTGATGTTTTAACCTAATACTATTGAAATTTCAATTGTAAATTGAAATTTGTGTACATTTTCAAGTTTGGATGATCATTTCATAGAGGCTTTGTTGAATGTAGTGTTAAATGTATACCTCGACGTTCAACAGATTAGACAATAATTAGTGGGGTTTAATTTTTTTAATGCAGGTAGACTGTAACCCTTTTAGATGTATAAAGACATGAAATAGACTAAATAGTTTTTGAGAACACATAGAACAGATTATTTGTGCTTGCTGTATTTTTTTATACTTGTCACTTTTATTTACCGAGTCCTGTTTCTGGTTTCTCTGAGCCCAGTTCGGAATATTTATATGTAAACCTACTGTTAAATTTTGTAATTTCGCTGTTTGAACGACAACAAAGATATTAATTGCTTTATGGTAACAAGATTGTAATTTGATTGTTGTAGTTTCATTGAAATTTGGGAATTCAACTATCAATTGTATCTTAATAGTTCTATGAGTGTAATTATCCACAATTAGTAATAGTATTTTTGGGTATTATTTTGCTCTCACATTAATTGAGTTTAATGTAGTATTATTATAGGTTATGCAGTTCGTAATCAGCACTACACAGACTTTATTAACTGCATATTGTATATTGTACTAAAACTTATAGCTTGATGCAGTCCATACTTGCTACTTAATATGATATTGTATATAAGTAACTGAATGTGCTTCATATTTTGTGTTTGCAGGAAGAGGCAAAGGAAGAAAGTGACGATGACATGGGTTTTAGTTTGTTTGATTAGGTTTTTCTTTTTAGTTTGTCAATCCAGACTTGTACTCCTTTCCAGGAGTGTTTTCTGGAGACACTTGTTTTGTTTTTTAAATTGTTTATCTAATGGAGTCTTAGCACCCTAAACCCTAAACCATTCACCATTCACATTCATATAATAAAATAGAGTTATCAAATAAAGTAACACACACGTGGTGTGTATATATATATATAAATATATATAAACCATGTGTGTAGATATATATATATATATATATATCACGTGATATACATATATATATATATATACCATGCGGTAGATATATAAACACGTGATATATATATATATATACACACACACCCCTGTGGGTAGATATGTATATATATATATATATATATATATATATATATATATTAATTACGTATGTGTATATTTTATTTTTGTACACACGTGATATATATATCTACCCACATGGACGTGATATATGGAGCAGCTCACGATCAAATCTATACGCAGCCATGAGTGCCGGCGAGTTAGCATGCATCTACTCCATCTTGATGCTCCACAATGACGGAATCGCAATCACCGTTAGTTTATTATCTTCCATTTAATCATCTTTCTAATATACCAAATTCATTTTCAGATCTCAAATTTCTTGACTTTTTTTTTTTTGTAGGCGGAGAAGATTAACACTATCTTGAAGGTTGTTGGCGTCACTGTCGAATAATACTGGCCAAGGTTATTCGCCAAACTTGCTCAGAATAAGAGCATTGACGATCTCGTTTTGAACGTTGGCGCTGCAGGTGGTGCCGCTGTTGCCGTATCTGCTCCTGCCGCTGCTGCTGCTGGTGGAGCCGGTGCAGCTGCCGCACCTGCCGCCGAGGCCAAGAAGGTACTGTTAGTAATGCTTTATATTAGGTTTCTGTCTTAAGGGTTATATTTAGTAATGATATATTATTGATTGATGTTTTAACCTAATACTATTGAAACTTCATTTGTAAATTGAAATTTGTGTACATTTTCAAGTTTGGATGATCATTTCTTAGAGGCTTTGTTGAATGTAGTGTTAAATGTATACCTCGATGTTCAACAGATTAGACAATAATTAGTGGGGTTTAATTTTTTTTAATGCGGGTAGACTGTAACCCTTTTAGATGTATAAAGACATGAAATAGACTTAATAGTTTTTGAGAACACATAGAACATATTATTTGTGCTTGCTGTATTTTTTTTATACTAGTCACTTTTATTTACCGAATCCTGTTTCTGGTTTCTCTGAGCCCAGTTCGGAATACTTATATGTAAACCTACTGTTAAATTTTGTAATTTCGATGTCTGAACGACAACAAAGATATTAATTGCTTTATGGTAACAAGATTGTAATTTGATTGTTGTAGTTTCGTTGAAATTTGGGAGTTCAACTATCAATTGTAGCTTAATAGTTCTTTGAGTGTAATTTTCCACAATTAGTAATAGTATTTTTGGGTATTATTTTGCTCTGACATTAATTGAGTTTAATGTAGTATTATTATAGGTTATGCAGTTCGTAATCAGCACTGCACAGGCTTTATTAACTGCATATTGTATATTGTACTAAAAAACTTATAGCTTGATGCAGTCCATACTTGCTACTTAATATGATATTGTATATAAGTAACTGAATGTGCTTCATATTTTGTGTTTGCAGGAAGAGGCAAAGGAAGAAAGTGACGATGACATGGGCTTTAGTTTGTTTGATTAGGTTTTTCTTTTTAGATTGTCAATCCAGACTTGTACTCCTTTCCAAGAGTGTTTTCTGGAGATACTTGTTTTGTTTTATAAATTGTTTATCTAAGTGAGTCTTAGCACCCTAAACCCTAAACCATTCACCTTTCACCATTCGCCATTCACCATTCACCATTCACATTTATATAATAAAATAGAGTTATCAAATAAAGTAATACACACACGTGGTGTATATATATATATAATATATATAAACCATGTGTGTAGATATATATATCACGTGATATACATATATATATATATATATATATATATATATATTATATATATATATATATATATATAATATATATAAATACCATGTGGTAGATATATAATATATATATATATATATATATATATATATATATATATATATATATATATCACGTCCATGTGGGTAGATATATATATCACGTGTGTATATAAAATATACACATACGTCCATGTGGGTAGATATATATATTACGTATGTGTATATTTAATTTATGTACACACGTGATATAATATATCTACCCACATGGACGTGATATATGGGAGCAGCTCGCGATCAAATCTATACGCAGCCATGAGTGCCGGCGAGTTAGCATGCATCTACTCCATCTTGATGCTCCACAATGACGGAATCGCAATCACCGTTAGTTTATTATCTTCCATTTAATCATCTTTCTAATTTACCAAATTCATTTTCAGATCTCAAATTTCTTTGCTTTTTTTTTTTTGTAGGCGGAGAAGATTAACACTATCTTGAAGGCTGCTGGCGTCATTGTCGAATCATACTGGCCAAGCTTATTCGCCAAACTTGCTCAGAATAAGAGCATTGACAATCTCATTTTGAACGCTGGCGCTGCCGGTGGTGCCGCTGTTGCCGTATCTGCTCCTGCCGCTGCTGCTGCTGGTGGAGCCGCTGCAGCTGCCGCACCTGCCGCCGAGGCCAAGAAGGTACTGTTAGTAATGCTTTATATTAGGTTTCTGTCTTAAGGGTTATATTTAGTAATGATATATTATTGATTGATGTTTTAACCTAATACTATTGAAACTTCAATTGTAAATTGAAATTTGTGTACATTTTCAAGTTTGGATGATCATTTCTTAGAGGCTTTGTTGAATGTAGTGTTAAATGTATACCTCGATGTTCAACAGATTAGACAATAATTAGTGGGGTTTAATTTTTTTTAATGCGGGTAGACTGTAACCCTTTTAGATGTATAAAGACATGAAATAGACATAATAGTTTTTGAGAACACATAGAACATATTATTTGTGCTTGCTGTATTTTTTTTATACTTGTCACTTTTATTTACCGAATCCTGTTTCTGGTTTCTCTGAGCCCAGTTCGGAATATTTATATGTAAACCTACTGTTAAATTTTGTAATTTCGCTGTCTGAACGACAACAAAGATATTAATTGCTTTATGGTAACAAGATTGTAATTTGATTGTTGTAGTTTCGTTGAAATTTGGGAATTCAACTATCAATTGTAGCTTAATAGTTCTTTGAGTGTAATTATCCACAATTAGTAATAGTATTTTTGGGTATTATTTTGCTCTCACATTAATTGAGTTTAATGTAGTATTATTATAGGTTATGCAGTTCGTAATCAGCACTGCACAGACTTTATTAACTGCATATTGTATATTGTACTAAAAAAGCTTATAGCTTGATGCAGTCCATACTTGCTACTTAATATGATATTGTATATAAGTAACTGAATGTGCTTCATATTTTGTGTTTGCAGGAAGAGGCAAAGGAAGAAGTGACGATGACATGGCTTTAGTTTGTTTGATTAGGTTTTTTCTTTTTAGTTTGTCAATCCAGACTTGTACTCCTTTCCAGGAGTGTTTTCTGGAGACACTTGTTTTGTTTTATAAATTGTTTATGTAAGTGAGTCTTAGCACCCTAAACCCTAAACCCTAAACCATTCACCTTTCACCATTCACCATTCACCATTCACCATTCACCTTTCACATTCATATAATAAAATAGAGTTATCAAATAAAGTAATACACACACGTGGTGTATAAATATATATAAACCATGTGTGTAGATATATATATCACATGTGTATATCACGTGATATACATATATATATATATACCATGTGGTAGATATATACACACGTGATATATATATATATATATATATATATATATATATAATATATATATATATGTTTTTATTATCTTCGTTTTATAATTGTATTATTTCTTCCACTTGCTAACCCACAAAAGCCGCAAAAGTAACGTAAATAACCAAGGAAAAGATAAAATACCTCAAGCCATCTAGGAAAGCCAAAAGCAGCTCTTGGGATATAATCCAGTGCTTCTCCATCATTCTTGACAAAAGACTGGCCTTCACAAGTGATCTTCTATACAAACTTATCCTTTGTACGACATTGCATTCTGATTTTCTCATTTGATGTCATATAATGAATGAAAAATTTAAACAGACCTGGATTCAAATGGCAACATTAGATATTATAATATTATCAAACAAATATCAAGTATTCAAGGATATGAAAGCAAACCTTGTTGCCAATTGCACGTCCAAAAACCACATGGGACTGCTTCAGCATCAATGTCCCCAACATGTTTTCTAAGATTCTTTCTTACCCTAATTGAGGAATGTCAACTCATAATATAAGCATAGAAACACTATCAAAGATAGAAATCCAGAGTACATTATAGGGAGAAAGAACTACAAAGCCTTTACATAAAGAAGTGGGAAGTCTATCAAAGAGATATAAATGGTTTACACTCACTTACCAAAGAGATATAAGCAAGCGAGCAAGCTGCCTAGAACCCATACGCTCAAAAGCTTTTCCGTCTTCCAAGGCCTTTCCTATTGTATCCACCCACCACTGGCCCATTGCACTTCCTTCTAGACCAACCTACACAATCGTTATATAGACAGTAAATGCATGGATAGACTATACACATTACACAAAATTGTTCTTTGTATATACATGAGTTTCTTTTCTGATAATCAAATACAAGTGATTTTGACTTTCTCTTTTTTAGAAAATAAAATGACTACAGTTGCAACCACTAAGAAGCATCATTATTTTACGGTGGCAGTATACAGTACTATCTTTAATGAGAGTGTAAAACAAAATTCCTAGACCAAATTCCTTTTTTTTATTTCAACTTTGACAAAACTGTTTTCCCACCGTCTAAATATGCAAACTTAATATGGTAACCTATAAGCACAATGGAAAATATGCAGCTTTCTAAACTTTACATCATCTTAAAATAGCCAGTAAAAATATTTTAAACTGGGTGACAGCATGAGAGGTCCTTAAACTTTTCAAAACCTGCCAACATACTATTTTGTCTACCAACTGAACAAAATCATTCTTCGCATGATGTGCAGGTGTTCATAAGTATACATGGCCTTTTTTCATTTATCTAAGGGTCTATACATTTTTTCTTTTAAGTACAAGTCTAAACTATGTTTCGAACACAAAATCATCCAACAATTTATAAGGTAGTTTTACATATAAAGTAAATAAGGCTTCACACAAAACTTAATTTAATGTTCAAATGCATAATTAAGCATGTGAATAAAGTCTTACAATTTCTTTTGCAGCAAACATTGCAAGAAAACTAGCACCCATCTCCACCTCTTGCAAACCAACCACCACAATGCCAACGTCTGATACAACAGACCCCAACCACGACAAAATGAATCTTGGAAAGCTCTACCTTGACCAACATTCCATGTGCCAATCAAAATTCTGATATTGTGTCTTCTTGTATAAGTTCCTTTGAGGCCAGCTCTGTTCTTATTATGTTGTCAACAGGGCCTGGGGATGCAATATTCCATCCGGGTATGCCGCCATGAGTTGCAAAGCTATACACAGAACCGTTACCAACAGCCAATTTAATCACAAGACTATTATGAGCAACCCATCCTGCAATTATATTGCCTTCTAAGTCCAGTACTTGGATAATACCACTCACATAGCATACATACACACGTGTTCCAAAATTGCAGAAGCATTGAACGGCACAAGGGTGGCGATTAAAATCCTGCAAACGGGTTCCACTGCCATCCCACTGCACAAGTAAGCCATTTGTACATCCACTCCAAATCATCCCATCACTTGTTTGCCCAAGGGCTTCTGTTGTTTTAGTATATTCAACAAATGCCCCAGCTACCTTGGTTGCAACTCGACGGACACCATCCGCAGCTCCCATTATTGCATTACGTGACCTCTGCAGAAAATTCGAACTTTGGGACTCGTCTTTTGTTGAGTTGGAAACGAACTTTACCTTCATTTCGTCTTCCAATGCTTGATCCTGCTGACCGAAGACATGTCAGCTCGATTTTCTGGCTGACCGTCGATGTTAAATACTTTCAAAAGATCCTTTGAACGGGGATCCCTTTAAAAGGATGGATTGCAAGTTATTAATATATAAGTTGGAGTAGAAGGAAACACAAAGACTAAACTAAACTAGTAGCAGGAAAGTCCTTAACTTTTCATCACATATGATCTTTCGAAGGGTCAAATAGCTTGTTACTATTGCAGTACTCAATGATAATTGAAGCAACATCGTGTTCCGAAAGTTCTTTGGTTGTGTCTCTACTAATATCTTCAAGAAAATCAATGAGACTTCTTGAACCCCATCCTACATAATCCTTTTTCTTATCTCCAACTTTTCCTTTTATTGAATTTAGCTTTTCATGCACTTCTTCTTTCCACTCACCGATTTAACTCCTGATGTGTCATTGAGGTCTTCATAATCAGAAGGTTGAAAGTCACTTACATATCAAACTTCTTTGTTTGACAGAATTCACTAATCAAATTGAGATAACATAACATAAAAAGCAAGATAAAAAATCAAACTTTACACTATTAGTCCCTCTATGACACATAGAGAAATGAATCACAAACCAAATCAACTAAAATAACATAAAAAAATATAAAATAAAAAAACCGTTTTCATAAAAAATCAAACTTTACACTATTGGTCCCTATATGAATCATAACATAAAAATGAATCACATAACAAAATCAAGTAAAATACCATATATAAAAACCCACTTTCATAAAAAATAAAAATTTACCCAATTAGTAAGTCCCAAACAAAACAAAATGAAGAGGACATTCAGAAAAAAAGCTTACATTTTTGGGCATTGAAGAACATAAGAGCCTTATGAAGCGCAGTGTATAATTATCAGGAGGAGGATGTTTATTGTAAGACCCATAATTTTAAAGTACACTTTATGTATTTTATATGTTTTGGATTTTGGCTCGGAGGCTTTTTAGCCAAAGTTAATAATATTATGGAGTGTATAGGATCAAAAGTTATTTTGACCCCCGTTTAGAATTACTCGTCGATAAATAAATTTAAATTATGTGCGGTAAATCCTTTACGGAGAATTTAATGCGTTACGGGTAAAATTGTAATTTAACAAATATCTAGAGATTTTGAGATATTTGTTAAGTTATATTTAATATATATATATATATATTATTATATATATATATATATATATTATATATATATATATATATATATATATATATATGTTTGCTTGGAGAGAATAGAAAGAAAGGAAATTAGAAGGGAAGGAAAAGGAAGAGAAAAGGTTATATAAAGGAAAGAAGGAAATAGAAAGGAAGGAAAAACAAAGAAAGGAAAAAGGAAGAGATTCCCCATTCTTAACGCCCAGTTAACTTAAACGATTTTTCTTTAAAACAAAATATTAAGTAACCGAGACATTAAGAGGTTCCCCCTCCTTAACGTCCAGTTAACTTAAACGGTTTTCAAAACAAAATATTAAGTAACCGAGACATTAAGAGATTCCCCATTTCTTAACGCCCAGTTAGCTTAAACGATTTTTCTTTAAAACAAAATATTAAGTAACCGAGACATTAAGAGATTCCCTCCTTAACGTCCAGTTAACTTAAACGGTTTTCAAAACAAAATATTAAGTAACTGAGACATTAAGAGATTCCCCATTCTTAACGCCCAGTTAACTTAAACGATTTTTCTTTAAAACAAAATATTAAGTAACCGAGACATTAAGAGATTCCCCCTCCTTAACGTCCAGTTAACTTAAACGGTTTTCAAAACAAATATTAAGTAACCGAGACATTAAGAGATTCCCCATTCTTAAAGCCCAGTTAACTTTAAACGATTTTTCACAAACAAACGCACATTAAGTAAACGAGACATTAAGAGATTCCCCATTCTTAATACTCATTTAACTTAATGGTTTTCAAGTTTCACACAACACAAACTCAACAAATTCTCACATCAAAACATATCAATTCATTTATTCACAATCCAACCATACACATATCAAATCTCATCAATATCAATTAAGAGCATGTCAAAAACAACGAACACAAATCAAAGCAACATAACACCCAGATACAACCAATTTCATTTGTTCATAAACATATACAATGACTTCAAATTCATTTACCACGAAACATTCATCAATATGAACAAAACCTAACTCTAAGGTTTTACCCATAACGCACTAGTTTCGTTTTTCCCCAAATCGATACATTTAACCCTAACAAAATTCCTTCCCACACAACCACAGATAAGGCCCTAGATGCAAACTAAAAGTTTGGAAGGAGCCCTTACCTCAACGTTAGCTTTATCGTGCGTTTCCGGTACCGCGAGAAATTCCGGTAAAATCTCCGCTCGCAACGCCGCTTCCAAATTAGTTCACTAGCACCGTAGCGTGGTGGTGAGCAACTTTCCCTTCTATCTCTTCGAGAAATGAGGTTTGAATCAAGGAGAAACGAAGGGGTTTGTGTTTCGATCTCAAAACCGTTTTTCTTCGTTTTCGAATCAAAGAGGAAGAGTGGAGTTGTGGAAACCTTGATCTAACTCACACCCAACCTTGGGCCACTAGCTTTGAAGAAAAGGAAGCAACGAAAACGAAAAATGGAGAAGGATGGATTTTTGGTTTTCACGTGAGATGTTCAGAGGAAGGAGATGAAATTTGAGTTTTTCCTTCCTTTCTATTTCTTTCCTTTGTTTTTCCTTTCTTCCTTTTTCCTTCCTTTCTTTATATACTATTTTCTTTTCCTTTTCCTTCCTTCTAGTTTTCCTTTCTTCTTCCCTCCAACCAAACATATATCAATATAATAAATATAACTTAACAAATATCTCAAATCTAGATATTTATTAAATTACGTTTCGCCCGAAACGCCTTAAATTCTCCGTAAAGGATTTTCCGCAGTTAAATTCAATTTATTTATCGACGAGGAAATTCTAATTGGCATCGAAATACCTTTTTGATTATGAAACTCCAAAATATTATTAACTTTGGCTTAAAAGCCTCCGAGCCAAAATCCAAAATACGTCAAAAATACATAAATGGTACTTTAAAATTACGGGTCTTACATTACTCCCCCCCTAAAATTAGTTTCGTCCTCGAAACTATGCGTCGATAAATAGCTCTGGGTGTTGTTCTCTCATCTTGCTCTCCAATTCCCAAGTCGCCTCTCCAGTAATTGGGTTCCAAATCACCTTGACCAACAAACATCTTTGGTCCTCAATCGCTAAATCTTCCTGTCCTCAATCCTCACAGGTGGTACTTCGAATGTCAAGTTATCCTTCGGTTGGATCGTGTCTGGTTCGACCACATGCGATGGATCTGCAAGATATTTCCTCAACTGTGATATAGGAAACACGTCATGAATGTTGGACAGTATCGGGGGCTGTAAACTACATGTATTTGATGACGACAAGACCACCAACTATGGACAATGCAGCAAGATCAAAAAGAAGATCAAACCATCTTGAATGAGCTTCCAAATCCAAATAATAAATGAGTAAATATAAAGGTATATGATACAAATCAATAGTTCAAATACTTGAGAACAATTCATATTTACATATGTATTTAACATGTTTTCAAAAATCAAAAACAACATGAACAAATCATTTAAAATCATATTTTTGACAATTTGCATAAGTGTATTCGAATACACCATGTTGTATTCGAATACAACTCAAGTCAGAAGCAAAACTTTAAAAGGTGTATTCGACTACACGCATCTGTAGTCGACTACAAGCTAAGTCAGTGGCCAAGTGTATTCGACTACACCCATCTGTAGTCGACTACATGCTAAGTCAGTAGCCAAATGTATTCGACTACACTCATATGTAGTCGAATACAAGTTAAGTCAGAGGCTAAAATACATTGATCTGTATTCGACTACACTGATGTGTATTCGAATACAAGGTGTAAAATTCGAATTTTTTAAACGTTACAAAGATGTGTATTCGAATACACATATACTGTATTCGAATACACACTAGAAACATTACAATTTTTCAGATCTGGAATGCCTCTAGAACATTGTAATTTTTCATCAAACCTCTTGGATCAATGGCCACGAATCTGAAAGGATGTTTTATGGAGTATAAAATACCCCATAACTTCAGATCAAAAATTAACTATCCTTAAATTAATTCATTTGAACAACTTTGAACAAAATTCTGATTTTTCTAAGTACTTGCATTAGATTTTCATATCATTCTAAAAAGTTCTCAAGTACTTGAATTACTATTGAGTTGTTTATCATATACCACATCTTAGATTTATTCAAACCTTATTGTATCATTTGTACAAGTAAGATAGTGGTGTGCTATCCTTAGAAAGAATTGTTAGAAGTTTTGTAGCAAGAATCCCAGGGTGGGAATTGTACATTTTCTGACAAGTAGTTGATTAATCTCTTGTGGTGTGCAAGAGGACTGGACGTACTTGGTTTATAAGGGGAACCAGGATAAATCTTATCGTGTTCATTTACTTACTGCACTTTTATTAAGCCTTATTCATTAACTCAGAAAATCTGATTACCATATCACTAAAAACAAGAAAATTTACTAACACCTAATTCACCCCCCCTCTTAGGCGTACTTCTATACTAACAATTGGCATCAGAGCAGGTTAAGTAACTTATTCCTCCCGATCAATTACTCATGGCTTCCCGCACAACCTGTCTTTAGAGATGGTGGTGCAGTACCAAGCCAGCCCAATGGTTTTTTGGGGGTTTTTTTTTGGAAGCAACTACGTTTTTGGAAAATCCCGTATGCAAGCATTATCTCGAGACAAGGAGTGACATATGGGATGCCGTTGAATGCGTCCTCATATTCCAAAAACTGTATCAATAACAAGGAAATAAAAATAAAAATTCTTGATCGGATGAGGATAGAGAAAAGTGCTTTTCGATAAAAAGGCTAAGAACATATTACAATCTGCCTAGGAATGGATGAGTTTCCGCATATTCTCACGTAAAACAGCATAAAGAAATATGGGATCGTTGGAAGTAACTCATGAAGGCACATTGAATAAAAGATCAAACTCAACACACTATCACAAAGAATATGAGTTATTTCGCATGAGCGGAGAATCTATTTAGATTTACAGAAAAGGTTCTCCATTTAACCACCATTGGACAGCATTGGAAAAATCTTCACAAATGATGACTAAATTAAAGTACTAAGGTCATTATCAAGGGATGGCACAAAAGTTACAGCAATAGCAGAAATGAAAAGCTATAAGATGTCTCTTTCTGACTATTTTGGGAACCTTCAAGAGCATGGAAATCGAACTCGGAAGGCTAGAACAAATGAAAAGTCAAGAAGAAGAACAAATATATTGCGTTAAAGACTGAATAAGAGAAAAAGCAAGAGAATGATCAGATGAAGATGAAAATATTATCCTTCTGTTAAGAAATTGGTAAATTTCTTAAAAACGACAGAACATTCAAAAGAAAGCTTCAAGAAGAAAGATAATTCTACATCAATCAAAATTCACTTGCTTCGATGTGGAAAACAAGGACATATTAAAGCAGACTGCCCAAATATTGCTAAGAAGATTTCCACAGAAAGAAAGACTTAAGAAGCTACATAGCTTGGGAAGACAATGAATATTCATCTTCAAAACAGAACAGTGAAAGAATGCGCCAATGTTGCACATTATGCCTCGCATCATATCGATGATGAAAGAGGTTAGTAATATATAGACTCTCCTCTTTATAATAAGACTAATACTGAATTAATTATAGAATATAATGATGCTCAAAACGCAATAAAGAGATTACTCATTGAATGTACAAATCTAGTAAACTAGTATCACGACAAAGAAACAAATCTCAAGTTTACAAGAAAGTGTATAAATGGAGGAAAAATTCTGAAAAACTAAACAGATTTACATGCATAATGGTGAATCCTCTCTTATCGAGAATTGTTCAATTAAATAGATAATTGACGATACGAAAAGGGACAATTAGGATTGGAAAATGTTCCTAACATGCAAAGATACTCAATGATAAAAGTGGTCTTAGAGTACTCAAAATTGATAAACCAAATTGAACAATAACTATTTTTGTTAAAGAGGTAGTCAATTAATCAGAAAGATTAAGTTATGAAAAGATGATCTTTAATATAAGAAAATGATTCAAAATAAATCTCATACATATGTTACTACAGTAGATTTTAATCCTACTTTGCTCTTATTGTGGTCTTCATGGTCACACCCTATACATGTACATATTAGAAATATTATTGTTCCAAAAGGTCATTTCATATGGGTAAGAAAGTAATAACCATCCAGGACCAAAGCACATTGGGAACTAATAAAGTTTCGATTTTCAATTTTGTAGGTAAGCAAACCAAGACTTTCAAACATGTGGTACTGGATAGTGGTTTGCTCTAACACATAACGGGTGATATAAAATTTTTCAGCTTAACACTTAGTCAAAAGGACATGTAGTATATGGAAGACAACAACAAAGGAAAAATTTTAGGCCTTGAAAAGTTGGTACAGCACCATTCCCTCAATTGAAGATTGTCTTATATGTTGAAGGTCTAAAACATAATCCATAAGCATCAGCCGCTTTGTGACAAAGGATACAAGATAGTTTTTAATAAAGATGAGTGCGTCATCCAAAATGAAGCTACAATGAACTCAGTTTGTTGGTAAGCGTTCAAAACATTTTCATACTTAATTTTGAAGATTTATCTTGAAAATGAAATGTCTTTTGGTAAGCACAATATGATGCTTGGCATGGCATAAGAGATTTGCTCATATTCACATGGAATCATTTAAACAAATTGGTCAAGCTATGATCTTGTTGTAGGCTTACCAAATAAAATTTATAAAGGATAAAATTGTGACGCTTTCAAAAGGCAAACAAACAAAAAGTTCTTTCAAACTAAAAATGTTATTTCAACTTCTAGACCGCTACAATTGATACATAGCGACTTTGTTTGGTCCATCAAGAACCATAAAGTCTTGGTGGAAACTCATATGACTAGTTATTGTTGATGAATTACCAGGTTCACTTGGACCTTATTTTGCAAATAAAAATGAAGCTTTAAGGCATTTAAAAAACTATGCAAGCTAGTCAAAATGAACAATCTGCCAAATTGTATCATTAGAAGTGATCATGGAAGGGAATTTCAAATCTTATTTGACGAATTTTGTGAAGAAAATGGTATTTTTTCACAATTTTTTCTGCACAAGAACAGCACAACAAATGGGTGTCGTTGAGAAAAGAATAGATCCTTAATTAGAGCTTGCTAGAACTATGCTAAGCGACTCAATCTACAAAATACTTGGGCAGATGCTGTAAACCAGCATGCTTATGTTTCCGAACGGGTTAATTATTAGGCCAATCTAAGAAAACTCCATATGAACTTTACAAAGGTAGACAACCAATATCTCTCACTTTCACATTTTTGATGTAAATGTTTTGTGTTTATAATATGGACAAGACAACCTTGGAAATTTGATTGAAAAAGCTGATGAAGGTAATAATTTCTCGGTTACTCTTTATCTAGTAAAGCATTTAGAGTCTTTTAATAAAAGAACCTTATTAGTTGAAGAATAATGCATAGTAACTTTGATTGAAACTAACCCCATAAGAAGAAGAAAAATATTATTTCTTGTGATGATGATGATTTTTTGAAAGAATGACCATAGCAGACTTCAACAAGAAAGTGGAGTCATATTGAAAGGCAAAGTGTGATCTTCCTAAAGATGGAGAACCCATGATATCACCTATTAGCAACATCATAGGTGATATAAATAAGGAGTCAACAAGGTTAAAATTTGCAGATCTTGCTTAAACATGGCGTTTGTTTCTCAAATCGAACCTCAAAATTGGTGAAGCACTTAAGATGATCATGGATACTTGCCATGCAAGAAGAACTCATATTCGAAAGAAGCCAAGTTTGGGAACTTGTTTACTATCCTGGAAATAAACACATATTGGTACAAATGGGTGTTCAAAATAACTAGATGAGAAGGCATAGGTTGTTCGCAACAAAGCTAGATTGGTTGCTCAAGGATACATCAAGAGGAAGGGATTAGACTTTGACGAAACATTTGCTCCGGTAGCAAGATTAGAGGCATACGTTACTATTAGCATAATGTTGCTCATGAATTTTAGCTATATCAAATGGACGTGAAGAGTGCATTCTCATGGGTACATAATGAAGAAGTTTATTCAGCAGGCCCACTGGATTTGAAGATTCAAAAATCCTCACACGTTTACAAATTGAAAAGGCTCTCTTATAATGGTCTAAAACAAGCTCCAGAGCTTGGTATGACAGATTAAGCACTTTTTATGTGAACGATGATTTGAACAAAGGAGAAGTTGATAAACGTTATTTGTCAAAAGAGAAAATGGTCACATTATTGGTTCAAATTTATGTTGATGATATAATATTTGATCACGCAAAAGGACATATGTGAAGAATTTCTTCAATCAATGCAGAGGAGAATTCGAAACGTCATGAATGGGAAATTAAACTATTTTCTTGGACTTCATATCAAGCACTTGACAAGCACCGGCAATCTTCACAATCAAGCCAAATATTGTAAAGAATTATAAAGAAATTTTGAAATGGAGAATTGAAAGAAGTAAAATTCAATGGGACTCCGGAACATATGGTTGATAAAGATGCATCAGGAATTTCCATCGACATATCAAATATCGAGGTTTATGATTGGATCATTATTATATCTAACGGCCAGCCGGCAGATAGCATGTTTAGTGTTTGCTTTGTGTGCAAGATTTCAGGCAGATTCGAAAGAATCACA